>JASDQU010301999.1:0-12384 GCA_032191745.1 Picea mariana
TGTGTGTTTTGAGCTTTTGGAGAGTGTATCTCTCTTCCTACTCCAAAGCGCTAGCCTAGCTAAATGTTGGTGTAATAGAGCCCTAGAAAAGATTTACTAGTTAAATTTTATAATTACGCAGTGTTATTAAGAGCTGTTGTTTACTCAAAGGAAACGAAGATGAAGCTTATGTTGTATGACTCTGACCCAACAATGCATGGATGATGATGACATATATCACTTTTTGTTCAATGAATCCTTTGTATGGGAAGGAAAGAGAAAATTTTCCAGATCAACCTTGAACTATAATGCAAAATTTCCTTTCAAATGAAAATGCAACAAATCACGCATCAAAGAACAATAATCTATTGCTTCTTTTTCAACAATTTCAACAATTTGATTTTCAATGTTTTCGAAGACAAAAAACGATTTTTTGAAAGAAAAACTTTTGTTCACTTTTGAAAAAGGACCCTCACTATGCCAATGAGAGTACAGAAAATCAAAAAACCAATGAAAAAGCAATGATAATAACCCAATCCACTCTTTCAATGAAAACAAAAATGAAAAGCAAACCAATATAGTCTTTTCAATTAAGAAAAATAATCTTTCAAACAATAAGCAAATGATAAAGACCAAGAAAAACTCAACTTTCAACCAATCACTAGTTCTTAACTAATTGAACACACTCAGATCCCAAAATCAGAGATAAGGATTTTGCCAAGAAAAGTCAAGAAACGAAAGTCAAGAAAAAAGTGATAAGAAGAGCCTTGCAATCCTAAGACTGTCCACGCACACAAACGAAGACAAGAAAGACACCAATCAATGGTCCAAGAAACTCTTATAAGTCACTTAAATTGATCTGGGCAGTTAAAGATGCCAAAAATCAAATCCAAAAATTTGAAAAAATGGGTTCGCAGGCTGGTAATATTACACAGTGCGAGAATTAGTGATTCTCGCAGGTGGCCCTTGAGCAAAGTGCGAGAACCTCGCACTGCAACCTAAAGGCAGAGTTCAAACTCTGTGGATTCTCGCAGGCTACAGTGAAGTGCAGTGCGAGAACCTCTGAAACTAGTCAAATTTTTGGAAAATGAAGCAAAAATTGAAAAGGCCTCTGGACTCAGAGGGTCTACCAGGATATCCTGAAGACTCAGAGATTGATAGGAAAGGAGAAAAATGAAACAAGAGAAAATGGCCACAGAAAAATACCAAAAGCCACAAAGAAAATGGGATTTTTCCCAGTGGAGTCGCCAATTTTGTTATCGGATTAATCGGGAGGTGCGGACACTAACATATCTCCCTAGATCCACCTGGATCTAGAACAAAATAGGACAGGACATGACTCTTTCCCTAAGTTTTGACCATTGAATTAACTAGGAGGCAAGAACAAATAACATACCTTATTATCGCTTCCTATGGTCTTTGTTGCTCCCGCTTCACTCCAGTGCTCTTGTGCAGCCAAGACCAAGACAACACAAACCAACCAAAGTGAAGATAGCACAATCTATTCAATAGTCAACCTATGTGTATGATCAAGGAATTACACAATAAAGTGGAAATAGATTCATGGGAAAGGGACATGCGACTGTATTATATTAATTGAAAGTAAAGATTACAACCTGAGCCTTGATGTTGCAAACTTCCTTTCGATGGCTCTTGGCTCCGACACACACACTTGCTCAATCTTTGCATGAAGAAGATCAACTCCTTTTGATAGACTTGCTGGAGTCTCCAAGCTACTGTTCAAGCTCAGTCCTTCACACAATTCTTTCACCAATTCTCCAATGAATCTTGCTTAACCTTTTCCATGAGAATTACCTCAATATATAGGAGAGAATGAGATAGTTACTTGGATAAGAATGATCCCAAAATATCAGGGAATCCAATACTAGGATAACCATTCGAATGCCAACCCATCCTTCTAGAAGATTCCCTTCTGGAAGCATCGATAATTCATCTTTTTTCCATGCTTAAGGAAGATTTCGCACCCTAACTATTCAACACAGTGCAAGAAGTTCACACCCTGGCTTAAAGCAGCCTGCGAGAATCAGGCATTCTCGCACCCAAATATACTAGCAGCCTGCGAACCTTCTTCAAAAATGAGTTTTCTGGGAAGAGATGAAAGTAACTTTTCTCAGGAGAAAGTTCTTATGAAGAGCCTGAGTACACCATCATCAATACATCATCATGACGACCAAAATCATGGGTAACAACCCCCCTCATTATTCCACTTTCCAGGAATTATTATGCAAAATCCCAAAACATGCATCATTTAAATCTGCATTCCCCCCCCTGTTGTATAAATCGATAATGGTTATAAAAAAATATGTATTGGTCGTTTTTGCACATATGGTTTGAAGCTTGGTTGGTATAAGGAATAAATATTGTGGAAAGAGTATGAGCAAACTAATTATATCTATGTCATGAACATGCATCATATGCTCATATCATTTAATTTCATTATTCATATATTACAAACCCCTTCATCTCTCCCAAATTCATTATCATTCCCATGTTCTAAATCATGCAATAAAGATTTCAATTCTTTTAACTTTAGGGTTTTCTTTTAACTTAGGGTCTAGTTAGTTTAAGTTTCTTTTTAACTTTTTCACTTACATTATTCACTAAAATTTTGTTTAATTTAACATTTCATACAAAATACAAAATAATATAAATGAAAAATACACAAAAATAAAATATCTTCAAAATACAAAGTTTCTCCATATTTGTTTTTCTTTAACCATTTAATTTTGTTATTTTTTTGACGTAACTTTAGCCTAATTTACTACTCATGCACATAAACAAAAGTATAAAAATTATATAGTTGCAAAAAAACATAAAAATTTAATATTTCCAAAATGACAAATAATGATTTCATGCTTAGACTTCTTGTTAGGGTCTATTGTATTTAAGGTTAGGCTATAAAATAGGGTGACCACTCCTACCTCTTCTTGGTTTATCCGACTAATAAGTTGAGCTGTTGGTGTAGAGAACTCTCTAGTCCCTCAACATCAACATATTTTGACGACCATATAGGGGAGGACCATTCAATGGTTTTTCTCCAGTTTTGATTTAAATGCTTATATTTGTTTTTGCAACAGTGCATTTTCTCACTTTACCTTATCATGAATAAACCTGATTATTATTTGATTACCAATTTTTCCATGGTTGGTTGTCCTCTTTTCGAAGGTTACCCATGGGAGTCTTCTCGTGATCATGTCAACCGGTTCATTCAGCTTTGTCAATCTGTTAGGGTAAAAGATGTTTATAGTGCTTCTGATATTTTCCCTCTTACTCTTCATGGCCAAGCAGGAGATTGGTATAGGCTCATAAGCCCTAACCCTAATTTGGTGGGAAAGATGAGTTTTAAAAAATTCATTTCCGACTTTCCTTCTTCACCTACCCCTTCTCAATGTGACTTTTGCAGTGGTCCTGATGTGTAATCGACTTGTAGATTTTTCATAGAATCCAAGCAAGCTTACCATGAAAACCCTTACCTCTTCTTGAATGGTTAAGAAGACAATTTTGCATATCATTATATTTTATCAAGAAATTTAGGGGTTTGTAATGAGTCTTTCTCTTATGAATCTTCTCATGTCATCATTGATCATATAACCTTATCTAATGCCTTTTCTTTTAATGATATTTTTTTCGAAAATCATTTTGAGCAAAATCATGTTTTATCTGATGAAACACTCTTAGAGGATGAATCCCTTGAAGAAAATAATCTCGATTACATAACATTGCTCATGATTTCCTTCTTCCTCATGATCATTTCACAGAAAGTGAGAAAGAAGATTCACAAAATGATACCGTTTCATGTGATTTTTATTTTGAGGACATGGCAAAACATATTTTTAACACCTGTCAAACCGAAAATTTTGTTTGGCCAAATGAGTGTGTCAATAAATAAATCCAAGTCGAACATCTATGCTTTGATAATTAACATTATCTTCCAACCCCAACTCTTTGTTTTGATGATGATTTGACCAATCAAATCATTTCTCACATTCAAAATACAACCTTTCTTTAAAGAAATCCAACCTCAATATTGTGGTGTATCTCAAATTTTTTTATTCATATACATAAAAAGAAGAATTTGAATATGAAAATAAAGATGACATTGACCTTTGTGATCCACTCTATGATAAAGTATTTTATGATGATGAATGGTCAAATCAAATTGATGAAGACTCGTTTGATTTTTTTGATATACAAGATGAGTTTTCTTTTGAAGAACCTCATGAAGTTAATCAAGGTCTTTAAATACATAATGCTTATTCAAATCCACTATTTCAATTAGAATAATTCAATCATCTCATAATTGATACCCCTATTGATATGTGCACTCTTTCTTTTGATAATGATGATGAGTTTAAGGAAATTCCTATGTTTTTTAATCCTTTATATGAATATTCTTTACATTACGATGACCCTATTTCTGATAGGAAGATTCCAAAAGATGACATTAATATGATTGATGAGTGCATTGATGATAGCTTTGGTATTCAAACCTTGAACCCAAAACCTGAAGTTCTTAATTCAATTGATACTTTCAATGTAAGACACAAGACTCATCTTGTTGGTTGGCATGTTTTGAAGGATGGTGATTAAATTTCTTTTGGTTATTGATAAGTCCTTTCTCCTCGCCATATACATCTATTGGTTGGCATGTTGGTAAGTTTTCCTTGTGCAAAGTCTTCCAAGTCATGAAGTATCCATGTAAAATAGATGATGCATACCTCTAAGACAAGTTTCATCCCACTTGAGTCCAGGATGCTTCATCCCTTTTCCATGTATATAAATAAAAGAATATAAGACAAAAAAAAAGGGGTAGATGAGGTTTTGGTTTGTTTAAATTTTATTTTATTTATTTTGTTTAATTTATTTTGCTTTCAGTTTTGACGCTTTCTTTTATTTTCATTATCACTTTTTATTAGATGGTTGGACTTGATGGAGAAATGGTTGATGATTTTAAAGGTTATCTGTATATTTGACTAACTGATTGACCATTTTATTTGGTGGACAACATGCTTCCAGGTGAACTAGTTACCTTATCTATGTATTGAAATTCCTCGCTTTGTTAAACATATGTTCACTAAGTGAGAAGTCCATTATTACAATAGTAATTTAGTCATTCCTATTTTCTTTCTTTCCCTTTCTCCATCCCACCATATTGATATAGCTCCTGCATACATATCATGGGTGCTCAATGTTTCATTTGGGTTTTTCCCTCAACCAACTTCCATGATAGTTCATCCAACTTACTAATCCTTTTGTCAAAGAGTTAAATAGGTTTTGTTGATTTATATTATACACAAGACTGAATCCTCTCATACATTCCACTTTTCATAAATTGCTCCGCGAAGTCCCATAATATGTATCTCTTAAATTTTCATTTTTTTATTCTACCTATTGTATAATTTTGCATACCCAAGTGTATTGGTATACTTGTATTTTTCTTTTAGTCATATTGTATTATGTTTATTATACTAACATGACCAAACCCCCTCATTTTTTTCACTTTCCATACATTATTCCACGAAGTACCCAACCGCACATCCTTTAAGTTTCCATTTTTGTTTCCCCTATTATATAATAAACAATGATATATTTCATCATTTGTTTGATCCTTAGTCCCCATACATTTTAGTTCATTGATTCTACGATAACAGAGTTATGTGAGCTTTCACGTCACTATAAGCGATGCACATCTATTGGTTGCCATATTGTTACCACAATTTCGATCAACGGTTTCTAGTTGGCAAAGCTTTGCTAGGATTCCCCGCGTTCCATATTTCTTGTTGGTGAATCAAAAAATCGACACTAATTATATATCCTGAAAATGGTTGCAAGGCATACTAAAAAATTATTATGATAAATATAATTAGTAGGTGGGACCCCCTAAAATATAAAACAAGTGAAGAGTGTATTTCAATTATTCCCAAGATGACATGTTACACACCAAAATGTCACACCACTTTGTCACACTTAAGTGAGGGAGTGTTTGTCATGATCCCTAGACATGTCGGGGGAGAAATGTATCATATGAAGGTAAAAGTACTATGTGCACAAGTATTATTCATTTTTATTGAAAAAAAGGAAATTAATTTAGTGTGAGAATCCACCTCACATCTAGTCTCCTATTCTTAAGGAGAAGTTAAGAGTCTCATGGATGGTTGAGAGATTTTCTCAAGCCAATATCCTAATTTGATAAATCCTTGAGAGATATTGAGAGATTTTCTCAAACCAATATCCTAATTTGATAAATCCTTGAGAGATATTTCCTCCCTAAAATCCTAGAGAGATATTTTCTCCCTAAAAATATTGGAGATCCCAATTTAGTGTATCGAGTGAGTGATATTCTCCATGGTGGTTAAGCCTCCAACTCCTATATAATGAGGGAATTACAAGGTGAAAAATGGGGGAGAAAGGATTTTGGAGTGTCAAACCTTTGATATTGTAGGAGAATTCACCAAAGCATCATCATTCTGATCTTGAGACATTCAGGCAAGGGATGGATTGGAGAGCTTGGAGGAGTTTCTGCAACGTCAACGTTGGTTTGTAAGTACTTCACCTTGTTTATCCATTAATATAACCTAGCCTATTTCCTTCAAATTGTTGTTTATACATATATTTCTATATAGATATATATTCTCTTGTCTAATGAAAGTAGAAGGTGTTGTTTTGTTCCTTGCAGACTTTCCTCGTCGTGATAGAAGCTTGGAAAACAAGACCAAAGAATGAGGATCAATGAGGAAAACCGTCAAAAAGGAGTAAGTCACACTTATTTCTTCTATCTTATATACCTATAGACATAAATAATAGATCTAAAGGAATGTTAGTGTGCATATTTTTGTTTTTTTGTCTTGGATAATAGGGGTCTAGATATCCAAGGGAGATTTAACCTATTCGCAAGGGAAATATTTTGTAACAAAAAATTGCTGACTCCATTGGGGACGATTGTTCCAAGGTTTCTCTCCCTCTGAATCTTGGTTGTCCTTTGATCTTTTTGATGTTGATGATTGTTTTTTGAACTCTTCATACTTTCTGGTGAATCTGGGAAACATTTGGTGTTGTTTCAACCACTTCCAGGCATTAATGCTCCCCACAGTGACCCATAGAGTGTTGAAAACCCTTATCAACGCTCCCTGCTACTTTCCCGGGGAGTGTTGACCCTTGATAAATGCCTTGTATGCCTCATTATAAGAGCGTTGATTTCCTTCCTAGGTCAATTTTTAGCCCATTTTGTTGTCTTATCCTTAATGTTTTCACTTAGATCCATGCATTAGAGTCCTCCAAAGTTGATTATGACTTTGTTTGATTGAAAGAATTGTGATCACCAACATTTATTTCCTCTTTTGAGCTTGCAAATAATTTCAAATTTATGGAATGAACATGAATCCCTTGGGATAACCTGATCCTTTGTTCAAATTTCGTCTTACCAAGAATTTGATCCTCATCACGAAGGTTTCCAAACTCCTATTATCTTGATTTCAAAACTCATTTTGAAGTCTTTTTCATTGATTTGGAATTGCAACTTCGCATTTATCTTTTATTCTTGCTACTCATTTTTGAGGTTTTCAAACAATGATTTCCTTTCTCTTTTACAATTTTGAGTCCTTGATTGAACAAGTTTTCTCACACTTGAATTCTTCCAGTTCTCATCAAACTTTTGAGTGCACTTTGTTTGGTTTTTTTTTTTCTTTGTGTTCCTTTGTGTCAAACATTGATTTATTTCATTCTAATTAAAAGTTAGGAATCATAAAAGTTTTTCATTTGAAGATATTTCATTGCATATACAATCAAACAAAGAGAATTTTTTGCATTCTTAGAAGTTTGTTTTTGGCATATGTTTTGAAAGAGCTAGTCTCTCATTTCCTTTAGGATTTCAGAAACATTTGTTTGATATTTTGGCATCATTTTGAAACATTGCATGATATTGAGTGTTTATTAAGAAGAAAATAACTCTTCTCCTTCTCATAGATAGAATTCATCGAAAAGAAACATGTGCATTTCATTCTTTTTGCATTCTATTGGAGTCGAGTCTCACACAATTAGTTTCATCTCTCTAGACCTTTCTGAGAAAAAAATCCATTAAAATCAACCAACCCGCTAATAAAATCAACTAGACATTTTTTGGTTTATAGTAGACCAAAAATAGCATAAAGTTAGAATCTTTGGACTAGGAAAAGTGAGTAAATTGTCCAAGATTACTAAACAAGACTGTAGAACACTAAAGAGTGACAAAATCCAATTTTCATATAGGCATAGTCGGGAACCCCCTATAAAAAAAGGGCTAAACACGAGGTCACATGCGGAAGAGAAACACATATTACCCCTCCAATGCTTAACCAATCGTAGTGGAAAGAGTGTATATTAGGGATTTTTCTTTAGTGTTACTGTTTGATTTGGTCTCAGTGCTTCATGAATCTCAAATTTGTTCGAGTCCCTCAGGAGTATTACCGCTCCACTTGTCTTCAGTCCTATGGAAGAGATTCAGAATTTTTTATCCTGGCCATACTTTCGGTCCCGACTATCGAATGTAACCCCCTAAGAGGTCGACTACGAGTTCGTAACCTTAGTGGTCTTTCCTAAGTATCTACATATTTGAATGTCAGGGGCTTCCCATGGTACTTGGGGAAGACATTTCATCACACTTTCAGTACCCTTAGAGGGTGACCCTATGAAGCAAGGGTTGCTTGCACCAAGAAGGGTTGTTACGTGGATGTTGGGGTACTTACTTCTCATATCTTGGTTGACGACTTGACATCCCATCTTCGGAAGATCTATTTACATATTGTTTCATTGGTTAATTACATGCAGATATTTTTTAAGGGTGTGTTATTTCATAGTTCGTAGTTGGCCTTAAGGATTTTATTTTACTTTCACCGTGGTCGATCAAAGCTTCGAAGATATCGCATAATGCAAGGTTTGGATCCCGAAGTTTAGGAACCTCGACACGACTCTTCTAATGGAGGAATGGTTGAAGAAAAAACTTTTGAAATTGGGAGTGTAGCTCCTGGAAGTTTACAACCATTCATAAACTTCATAGAAGGTGTTGTTGTAACGAACCTCCTCGTTACGACGACAATCCTCGTATAACAAGTGCATTTTTTTTTTTTTGTGTGTGTGCGTGTGGGTACAAGGATAATAAATACATTCAACTCTACGTCGCTATACGACGACGAACATGACGCATGCAATGCGATGACAAAAAAAAGACCTAAGACGCACATAAACCTCGGCAAGCCATGAGCAACAATCAACTGACAATAATAAGACTGACTACCCGCCTGTTCTACCCTACAATGGTTAGGACCTCCAAGACACATAATCAACGCTCAATCCCAGGTTCCCATCGATTTGAACCATTTAAGGTCTCAGGGCTGGCGACTGTTCTGAGGAACATGGAGGCATCTACATCCCACCCAACACAATGAGACCAAGCCTACTAAGCTAATGATAAAAACATAACCATCAAGATCGAAGTAAACAAGGCTATCTACATTAAGGCAATTTGCGACAGTGAAAAATTAATTAACTCATTAAATTACATCATTACAATAATGCATGGGAGGTGTACTTTAAATCAAATTTCAAGACTATGATAATTTATGCAGCAAGCAGGGTAATTGACAGGTCTATTCCAACCTCCATTACGAGCCCGTCTTCACAGGTCCCAAGTGCATAAAAGCATCAAGGCATACTCTAAATCAAGTTTTAAAGGACATTAAAAACATGTTCGAAATTAAGACCATTCATTGGTGGTTAAGGGTAATGTCTCTGGCATTACTACTGGCTTGTTTTGGCTTTGCGCAGAAATTCATTACCGTAAAATAATAACAACCGTACATTTATATCACAATATCCTTGCCATAATTTACAATTACAATACATCTTATATGTTAGCGAATAACCACAAAATAAAAATAACTCTTACCATACCTGATAACCACTTTACATTTTATGTTATGAAAATCTTGCAAATAAATTACAATTACCATAAAACAAATAACATTGAATTTTTAACCTTACCATAATCAATAGTATCAAATTTAAACATTTATTACATTAGTTTTACCATGAACAATAATAGCCTTGAAAAGTAGCATTACCCTAGATATTAGCCTCAACCTTAACATTCATTACATAATTGTACTGCAATTTTTCATCAGCATACTTTATGATACCTGTAATTTTTTTTACTGTAAATTGATGGCCTTTTTCAATCGTTTCTACTCATTATCATTAATTGTGAGGAATGGTGTAAACAAGGAATGCTTTTGCAAGTGTGGAATGAGGTTAATAAAGCCAATGTCATAACATACATTGTGATCGAGCAATGGTATAAAATCTATTAAGGAAAACATTTCATGTCCCATGCGTTACAAATAATCAAATATTTAAAATGGATACTTTGAGAATCCTTGAAAATTGGATATCGAACATCTTCATCACTTGTCTCGGATGTCATATTTTGTTATTGGTTATTATGACAATTTATTTAAATTAAGAGGTTAGACATGGTGACTATCTTTGTAGCTTGGGTACAATGAGCTCTGCATATCGAATGCCCTCTGCATAAAATTTCTGTACCAATGCCTCCTTTGTACGACATAAATATTGATTTATGAGAATAAGGGATCCTTCTCGTAGAGATGTTTAATATTTAATTTCTGTACAGGGGTTTAAGTTCTTTATTGTTTTGGTAAGCAATCTTGGTCTGACAACATGGACAGTGCATCTGACTGTACAACAATTCAGGAATTAATCAAGGTGTATAGTGCTATCACGAATGTACAATGCGATCAGGGAGAGTTAGAGAATTTACCCAACAACTACGCCACAAAAACTTCATTGGCCACAGGTGCAATCTCAGCATTGACGCCAGTCCAGGGCAATCTATACCTCATGTAAGAGACAACTGGGGAACAGTAAGAAAAAAAAACCATGGTCAAGGAATTAAAATTGACCGGTCTCCCATTTAACAGGTAAAGGAGATCAAGGGAACTCTTCACTTTAGAAATTAATAAAGGCAAATGGTCATACCACTTGGAGTGGATGAACACGCGGATACCAGAAATCGGGAAGGATGCACAGCTTGAAATGCTCACGAATTTACTCAGGATAAAACCCAACCCTTAGCCAAGGGTAATGGCAAGGAGAACGCTCTAGAATCCTGACCTCTACCTTAGAAAAACTACTAGGGAACTCAGGTGGAAGTGCAGAAGAATAAAATTTTAAGGGCAGGAAGTAAGAATCGCCCATGCACAATCGAGGTTAATGTAGGAGTTAAGGCCATTTCATTACCAGATTATCCAATCAAATTTCCAAAGACAAACTCAGTACCCCCTTCAAAAATGAAAATGTCATTGATCATGACACCTACCACTGTCATTAAATATCAGTTGCTGCCATCCTAGCGAAACAATAACCATTGCACTATAAACTACAATTCGCTATTGGAATATGGACATCAAATTCGTTGTTTGAAGGACAAAGTATGAATACGTTGTTGAATTATAAACTCTAAATTTGTCAATTAAAAATATAATCGCTACCATACCAGCAAAGCACCTCGCCATTGAAATATAAATAAAAAAATGTCATTTAAATATAAATCGCCGTCAGACCCAAATATATAAAATCGCCATTCTAACAGAAGGAGTTCAACACTTAGGGTAGTAGCTATCATGGTTCACTAATAATTGATTTTATAGAGGAAACCATTGTGATAACACATTAATAAATTAAAAGCGAAGATATCACATACAGGAATATACAGCCACGAAGAGTAACACAGAGGCTTAAGGATCCAAACCACGAAACAGTAAAACCCAAACTAGAAAACTGACCACAAAAACTTTAGGCAATCAACGAATGGGCAGGGGCTCAAGACAGAAATCTTCCATTTACAATCCACATATAGATCAAACATAGGTTAATAATGCATTCTACTCTACAAATTAACGAGCGTACCTTTGCCTTATCGCCCGCCTCGTATGACGTCCGCGCACTCCGTGCCGCTCCCGCTCATCGACCGTTGAGACCTCACCGGTACCTCCCAGCCAATCACTAGGGGTACTCTGCTTCCCCCTTAGCCCCCTGAGCTGCAAAGGGGCCACACACTATCTAGATGGTATGTCTATCTCTCAGCTCGCCTTGCAAGGTCGAGCTACCACTCCTATCCGAGCTGAGAAATCCCAACTCTTCACAAGTAATCAATCAAGTCACAAATCCGGCAGCGTAACGTTATGCTAACAACCGATCCCTTCTTCCTCATCTTTCCTTTCTTTTATAGAGTTTTTAGAACTTCCAACTTTCCCTAAATCACATTTAAATTAAGTTTTAATAAAAATCTTCTAAATATTCTCCTTCGCACAAGTGTCGTCCATCCCCCTCTTT
>JASDQU010302001.1:0-11616 GCA_032191745.1 Picea mariana
GAGCTGCTAACCAATCCATTCCAATGATTTGTTCATATGCCCTGAGAGCAGTGACGTATACCTTCAACCTGGTAGTACACACTCCCAGGTCTACTATGCAATTATCAACACTAGGTCCTACCGCTTTTTTTTCCCCCGAAGCCATCTCGACTTGTTTAAAGTCATCGTGCTCGTAGGTTGCCAACCCACTCTTTTCGAATGCAGATGGTGAAATGAAACTATCTGTTGCACCAGAATCAAATAAAATCTTAACGTTGATATGATTTAGCGTACCTGCTGACTCCACCACCGTGGATTGATGTTCGGCCTGGCGATTATTAACCGCTGCATAAATCTGGTGGCTGCTACTTGCTCTCCCCATCGGTGCCTTACCTTCTCTATGCACGAACCTTGATTGTAATTCTGGGCAGTCACACTGGTAATGGGGTCCTCCGCACCCCCAACAGGTAACACGAGATTGAACCTATGTACTTTTATGTGACTATCTCTGAAATGAGTTCCTTCCCCTAGAACCCCTGCCCCTACTAGTTGTTCCCTGAGATGGTTGTGGACCTGTCTGCGTCGTTGGTGATGAATGAGATGCTGCACTCACTGCCATTGAAATCCTTGTGGCTACGGTCCTTGGCGTGACTCTGTTACCATATGGAGGTGGCCTTGAGCCCCCTCCCCTGAAAAATGTCCTAGGGGCCTTCCCGACAAATCCAGGACGATGCGGAAAGGTCGACCTCATACATCCATTCAAGTTCATGTGTTCCTCTTCGTAACGCGCATTTTCCACTACTTCTGCTACTGAAGACAGTTTCCACATTCGTACCATAGCTCTGATCTTAGGGTTTAATCCATAGACGAAGCGTTCTACCTGTCGTTGGTCATTATCCATATACAAAACATATTTGACCAATTCCATAAATCTGATCTCATATTCTTCTACAGTTTTGTTTCCCTGTACTAAGGCATGAAATGCCCCTATCTGTTGTTCCTCATAATAAGCTCGCAAATATTTCCTTCGAAACCTCTCGTCAAAAAGTTCCCAAGATACTGTGTCTGGGGTAAGGTGCAGTTGTCTTTCCAGGTTATCCCACCAATTCAAGGCGTTGTCTCTTAACTGAAAAATTGCGATCTTCGCCTTTGAGTTGGACGCATAGTCCCTTAAGGAAAAACACCTTGTCATGCCTTCCAACCACGCTTCCGCGTGTTCACTGGTGCGACCCCCGGCAAACTCCGGAAGTTTGATCTTCTGCAATTCTCGAGTGATGTCTTCGAGTGGAGGTCCTCCCCCTGAATCCCTTGATGCTTTTGGATTACCCATTCCATATGGTGGGGGTTCCACCTTGGTCCCTGTTGGTTGTCGCCCCCTTAAAGTCTCATTTATGGCTTCCAACGAGCGCAGTATGAGAGCTAGTTAGGGCGATGGTGGTGGTGGCGGCGCCGGTGGTGTTGGCGGTGCCTGCAACGATGCTCCCCTGCCTCGATTCCCTCGAGTCCTGACCATCCTGTATGAGTTAACCTGCATCAACCAAAGTTGTCAGGGTGAGTTCAAGGACGTTTCAAATTGGTGCTACTCAAACTAGAAACAGGGTTAGGCATAAGTTTTTCTTTACTTGTCTATAAATAGACATTACTCTCTTTAGGGGATTGGCTAGGTTAGGGCTAAAGCATATAAGCTTGATTTTTTTTTTTTTTCCTAAGAAAACTATTGGTTCCCTTGCCCTGTAGCTATGCTAGCCTTGCGCCATACTCGCCAATTCTTCCAGCTTACTTTTCCGGCGCGCATGAAGCCTCCTCCTGCTTATCTTGTTCTAAGTCCTTATACCTTGCGTTTACAACTAAATAAGGTGGCTTCCAATCCTAATGTCGATGAAATGAGTCTAAGGTTATCCTTCGAACCTTGACTCGTGAGCTTTCCTTGGCGCGTTGTACATATGCATTGAATTGCGCATCTCGGTGGCTGAAGGTGCGAGTCTTTAAGGATTGTAGAGTGGCTTTCGACATTGGAACTTAGCGCTTGGCTTTTACTGGTGGAATGGAATGAAAGGGCTCGACGATTGGCTCGATGAATTGTGTGTAAGGTCTCGTGAGCCCGATGCTTGGATAATCGGAGTTTATACTTCGGAATACACTTTGTTACCATTAATCTAATTAAGTATAAGAATTTATTTGTAAAGACTCATGAGGGCGCGTTGGCGTTAGTGTTCTTCTGAAGGCACTTCTCTTGGTTGGGGATCTTGGGTTCAAAACCCATGGACCTCTAAAATTTATACTTTACCCTATATTATTAAATTATTTAATTAAATTAAAACTCATAATATATATATATGTATATATATATATATATATATATATAAATACTTTTAAATAAATTAATAAAACTAAAAAAATTAATATTACAAAAAATAATAATATAATTATTCAAAAAAAAGTCTTATTCGGCGAGAGTTTAATGTGCTCTGTGGCATTCGCTAGCAGCCTTTCAGGTCAGGCTTCTAGCATGAGGCCCACGTGGCCGACCTCTGACTCTCAATACCAAAAACCTAAGTTGTTCCTTAACCCTAACGCTCCTTCACTTCAGCCTCTTTCCTCTACCGCCTCTCCACTCTGCTTTGTCCCTCTGCTCTTGGAGTTGGTGTTGGTCTGGTCGTGGCTTGTGAGTTTTTTGTTTGTAAAAGGTTGTAGGGTAATAGGTCTTGTATTAGCTTGTGGTTCCCCTTTTTTTTGTTTGCTTGGTCCTTGGTCTCGGTGCTTGTTGTTTGTGGCCAAGTTCCTAGGATTTCTGCCCTGTAATTTTAAATTGGCAAGGCCAGCGTTACAGGAAAGGTCTAATGTTGTGGATTGGTCGTTCGGCTGGCCGTATCAGATGCCCTGTGCCCCTGGTTGTGAGTTTCTCTCTATCAGTATAATTACAGTGGTTGTTGAGAAGTATCTTCTGGCATTAGATTGATAGATTTGGTTTATAGTTTTTTTTTGTTGTTGTTTTATTTATTTTCTGTAGTGTAGTGGACGGGATCGATGATGGATATTTGTCTTAACCCCATCGAAACAGGGGCTGGCCGAAGCTGTTGTTGTTAAACCCTCATCCCTGTGAAGTTGGAGGATCATTTTTTGTAAATCCCGAACGATCGTCTGGTGTTTACCGGAGAGGTGATAGCTTGGCGTAGATGTGGGTTTTGATGAAAACAGGTGACGATGTACTTCCTCTATGCGGAAAAACCTGGCCATGTCTGAGATCTGTCTCGGTTGTACAGAAACGCCTCCACCAGCTTGCCCTCTGTTGGTGTAACTATTGCTCAGATTCTAAATTTGGATCTTCAAAGTCGATGGATGTATCATTCTGTGTAGATGTATCATTCCCTGGCACCATGCATTCAACTAATTTGCGCTCCACCATTGGTACATGAAACCCAATTCATGCCTGCATGTATCATAGTTTCTAGGGGAAACCCTAATTCGCGAAACCCTAATTTCGTCTATTGTCTGACAGGCATCACGCCAGTCGACTGGTCACCCATCGTCTGCAGACCCTCCTCGCACTGGTGGTACACTCACCTTCCATAGCGGCCTTCTTCACAGTGTATGCACTCACATTCTTGATAGTTGTATTCGAATTGTTTGCTTGGCATACTCTTGGCTTCCTGAATCAGGAAAAATAAAGAAAATAAGATATTTATCCATTTCCCAAACGAAGTCACCTGAACCTCTCGAGTTCAATTCCGAGTGACTTCGTTTTATTAGTCTCGTGGTTGTTTGTAAGAGTTCAGAGTTTCTTGAGCGTAAGGGTTGTCCTCAGACAGTTGTTCCCACTGTTATGTCCGGTTCCAAGTGTAACTAGAGAAAATTACGAAAGAAATATTCAGTTCGGGCTCATTATCACGTGAATTTTCCAGGTATATCCCCTCAATTTTATGGCAATTGATGTGTATACTTAATTAATCTCTTCCTCAGCAAAATTGACCTCGATAAATAGGTTGGCTTACTGGATTAGAAATCCGATTTTGCTAGAAAAATCTGAAAAGACGACTTAAGAGTCTGCTTCAGGGTTCTTTTATGTGAAATTTAGTTGTATTCTGTCGGGGGATTATTAAGTTAAGCAAGTATTCTTTGTTAAAGAAAGTATTTTTCCATTTAGCTTCAGTGCATGTTTAGGTGATTTTAATTTTCGAATTTTGGACATGTAATCTTTAATAAGAACATGCAATCCTGCAATGATAGATACGTTTTTCTTTCCCGTGTAATGATAGATACGTTAGTTGTTTTCATGTGGCCACTCTAATTAAATTAGAGTGGGTAAATTTTACTGGTTTCATGCTCTCGCTGTTCTAATATAATCAGTATGGGAGCTCATGCATGTGGAGGAAGCATTTAGAGGGAGGAAGCATTTGGAAGATGATCCAGAATAGTTTAGTTTCTCCCTTTTATTATATCATATTTTGATTATTTACGGTTGTTTTTGAATATATTGAATTTTTATTTTGTTCACAACGATTTCTTTCGCTCTATGCAGTGATTATCAGTTAGCTATTGATTTTGTTTATGGAGGTGTATATTTACAAAGTCCGAACAGCATAATGGTGGCTTCTGGTTTCTCTCCCGTGTATTTAAATCTAGTTAGCCGAATTTATACAGTACCATTTTACAAGTTTCTCCTCATTTTACAATTTATGTTCCTCTTAAAGGTTCAGCACATTCTGTGTTATATATGCCATTCCAACATACATACTTGGATCAATTTCTTTCTTAGATTTTTTTTGTTCCAATTGTCTGGTAACCATTGTACCTATTAAACAGTGGAATTTCCATATAATTATTCTCAAGTTTAAATTTTCTATTGTTAGCAGGTTTTCAAAGGGGAAAAATTAATAGAACGGGTGCCTTTTGATTTGTGTGTCTAATATTTATTTTTGGGTATTTCTTTGCAGGTTAGTGGAGGCTGGAGCTAGAGCTTGGAGCTTGGCCCTCGGGCCCAGATTTCAAACAAATAGCTCTGATACCATGTGTAGAGACCCTACTTAATTTGATACAAAGATTTAACACAATTAACATATATTTCCTTTCTCTATACGTAAATTATTCATTCACATCCTACAAGCATAAATATTCAAATCTATTTACAGCATGAAAATAACTTAACAGAATAAAATTTAATTACCTCTTCCTGATGCTAATTTCTCCGTTGACCTGGTTGTCCAGCCTGCTGCCTGATGCACTGACCAACTCTGCCCAAACCGACTAACCTCCCAGCCAGCTAGGAGCAGCATGTCAGGCTCCCTAGCTCCAGGAAACCAAAAGGAATCCTGGCCCCCATGCCCAAAACTCCCAGAAAATTGGTGCCCCCTGTTTCTGATTCATCAAACAAAAAAAACCCAAAGCCCAACTCCTCACCAGAGGCCTCCCACAGAAATATCCTCCTCTCAAAATGCTTCCTCCTCTCTCCAAAAGAATGCCCTTCCCCCTGTAAGACTCTTCTCATCATATTCCCCCTTCACCGACTCTCCCCCCTTCATTAATTTCCTTATCTCCCCCATTAATATCTTATCCCTTAATTTATTATCTTATCCCCTTATGTTTATTATCTTATCCCCTTATATTTATTATCTTATCCCTATATTTAATGTTTCTTTCCCCCCCCTGTATACGTAAATCTTCAATACATTAAATTATTAACCCCCTTTTTCTTTACTCAATTAATTAATGAGTCAATTAATAATTATTAATCATTGACAGATATGGACAAATAATTAATAATAATTAATTAGTTAATATTATTTAAAAAAAAATTATTGTTTAACTAACATATTAGGACAGTCAGATTATCAAATTAATTATAATTAATCATCCCTATGCATTTAT
This sequence comes from Picea mariana, assembly GCA_032191745.1. Lineage (NCBI taxonomy): Eukaryota > Viridiplantae > Streptophyta > Pinopsida > Pinales > Pinaceae > Picea > Picea mariana. Next base: position 5,845 of record JASDQU010302001.1, read on the forward strand.
TTAACCAGGGTTGTTACAGTGTATACGCCTAGGGTGGGATAGGCATGTGGGGAATGAGAGTCTGTGAGAAGTGGACATAAGTGGCTCCTGGGAAAGAATCCTTCCTCTTAACTGTGTGACTTTCTTATTGACCTTGCCTAGCCTAAGAATCCCTTGCCCGATGGATTTTAGTCCCATATCGAGGTGACCCACTGTTGAGAGTGATGAGCAGCGTGGTCTAATGCTGGGAGGTTCGTGGAAGTTCTGCATGCAGTTGGTGGTCCTCCATAAAAATATAATTACCACTTCTATGTTCATTACATGTTGTGTATTGTTTATGTTTATATTGATGAGTATGGCTTGTATATGTTGTATATATGGGCTTTTTTGACGATTGAAAACGTCAACGTATTTTCTCCCGCAAAGTTTTGCTAATGCCTATTAATTATAATACTAAATAATACTAGTAGGTGGGACCCCCTTGAACTATTGAAGTCAGATCTGCTCATTTGTTTTTATGTGCTACACAACTACATGGTTGATGAGATATTGTTGTTGTTGGTATGAGTTGAGATTTTGAGATGTTGGTCCTTCATGTTACTACAGCCTGCTATTTATTCATGGCATTTGTTCTTCTTGCACCTGCACAACAAACATGTTAGTGAAATTATATCAAAGGTAGTTTTGAAAAAGGAAAAACACTATAACAAGTGAAAAAGGGGCCTAATTCGGCAATACCAGATGCAAATAATTTGAAGGGGATGAGAGATGATTGAAAGGGAAGATTCTAAAGCTATCCTAAGCTCTAACGATACTACATGCATGAAAATACTTGTTGATATTAATTAACCCTAGCTAAAAAGAAAATGGCCATGAAATGTTGATCAAATTACATGGTTTATATGCATATGGTGTGAAATGTTGGTGGTACTTTTGATCAGGTAATAATGGTAATGGTTATGCACTGGTTAATGGAATTGGTAGCTGATATACATATGGTATGAACGTCGGTGGCTCATGGAAGTTAATGGCTTTGTGATTTTATTTGAGTTACATAGTCTATATGCATGGTGATTACGCTATGGTACAAGATGATGTTGATCGCACTATTGGTGATGATTCTATACATGATCTCTTAGATTTTATAGTTGACATGTAATATGGTTAAGTTAGAAATGGGACATATGATGTGGATGGCGCAATTAGCAAGAAATTGATGTGGATTCCAATGCGGATTTTAAATTAATGGTTTTAATGAAGGGCTTGTTGTCATGTAATGATGAGTTAATTCAATTTTGGGTGGAGGCGACGTGCATTTACTGCACGTCACCTTTACTCCCCCTGTTGGTCGCCACCCTAATCAGCTATTGTTCGATCTTGTTGCTTTGGTTATGCTCAGGAATTGTAGCAGGGTGGAACTATTTGGCCACCTCTCATCTTAAGGATTTCGATTAACGGGTGTGTCCTTTTTTCGACCATTCTTGACTTCACTCTGGTTATGAAATGATTATCGGCTCAGGTGTATGGTTTTGTGTTTTTCCTAAGCATCGCAACTGTGTGAAATTTTGTTGTTTGAATGAAAAATGGATGGTTCTTCCTGCAATATTTTTGAGTTCGTCGAGGTTATTGATATTCCTGGGTGATAGCTCTTTATTATCATTGTTGTATGGTTGGAGGGTTCTTGTTTAGCTTTGGCTGGATAGCTATCTTCACGCACGGTCACTAGTACAGCCTCTAGCTTTCATGGTTTAATGTTCGAAGGTTCTCTATGTCAGTATGTTTGTTCACTTCAGAATTGGTTGACTGCACCACCAGGGGTCACGAAATGAGGTTCTTGTTCTTCCTCGACCCTGTCTTCACCTTTGTGTTGTGATTGCTGACCGAAGAGCACGAGGGTTATACCCTGCGCGCATTAAAAAAACATTTCCCATGACAGACTAGAGCCCTACCCTTTCATCTATGGACCCTGTCACAAATTTGTTACCTTCGACGAATGAGTCATATCCCTCTCTGTGTGCATCATTGGCCTCAAAGGTTCCACCATTACGAGGAGTTGGCTCTGTTCCCTGGGGTTGGCTATAGAATAAAACCTCAACCCTCCAGCCTGGAATTTTATAGAGGAGATTTCCATGCCTGTCAAGTTGCTACAGGTTATTTTGGTTTGAATGTATGGTCGGTTACTTTGAACACATACTCACCCAATTGGTCTATGAAAGTCATGTTAGTTTGGCATTTGGTTATTTCTTCTGTGATAATAAAGATAAACCCTTCGTTGCCAATTTCAATTTCATAGAACATAGTCACTCTCCTTATATTAATACTCAGTATTTTTATTGAAAGGGCCTCTACCCCTATTCGATTGGATGTGTAGGTATGCATAGCTACCACAGCTTGTTCAGTTGATTGATTTTCTCCCACAGTGGCAAATTGTTGGTTGATATGCAGTCACTAGTAATTGCACTTATGGTGATTTGGATGATGGTTGGCATTGGTTACGAATGTTTGTTGTTGTTCACACATGTCACGTTCTGTGTATGGTGTTTTGCAAAGTAAAATAATGGGCATGGTAATTATGGTTTTCTTTGGGGCCGAATGACTACTGAATTGGATAACTATAGAAAGTATATCCCATGCATATTTGTTCTTTTCAAAGTTGTTTGCCGGATAATCCACAGTTGGTGTCATTTTTGTCGACATTTCGAATCCGAATCGGGATTCATCATCAGGACTAATCGTCAATTGATAGCACGCTGATCTCGGTTAATTAATAGTTATTGTGTAGGATGTATTAAATATTTAAACCTAGGTCGGCTATGTAAAAAACCTACAGGAATTAATTGATTTTTTACTGAATAATGATATAATAATAATTAATAACTTATTAGTAAGTTTGTAAAGTTATATAGTTATATATAAATAAGTTTAAAGTGTTTTTAATTAAGTGATTAAATGTTTGATTAATTGAATTAAGTTTTTAAACTTTAAATAATAATATAAAAATAATATAATTCAATTAATCAAACATTTAATCACTTAATTAAAAACACTTTAAACTTATTTATATATAACTATATAACTTTACAAACTTACTAATAAGTTATTAATTATTATTATATCATTATTCAGTAAAAAATCAATTAATTCCTGTAGGTTTTTTACACAGCCGACCTAGGTTTAAATATTTAATACATCCTACACAATAACTATTAATTAACCGAGATCAGCATGCTATCAATTGACGATTAGTCATGATGATGAATCCTGATTCGGATTCGAAACGTCGACAAAAATGACACCATCTGTGGATTATCCGGCAAACAACTTTGAAAATACTCACCACAGAAATCTAAAAACAACCATATTTGTTCTTGTTGGTTGCATAGACCTGAGTGTGCACATCATAGTCGATTACGGGTGACTAAATCCAAGCAATCCATAACTCGGCACGATATTTTGAGTTATTATCATGACTATGTGTTGTTGTATAAAGTAGAAATGTTGCACCGTGGAGCTTTGTTAGTTGCGCACTGTGTGTAGTATGGACGTCTTGTTTTTATACTCAGAGATACCCACGGAGTTTTAAGCATGTTAATTATTGAAATTGACCACTGGTTAAGGCAAGTGTGTTATTGATGGAAGTCATGTTGGATAAGTGGCCCAACTTTTAAGTCACATTGAATTGTTTCATTTTTATAATGGCAAAACTATATTGCTTGAGCAAATTACTCTGGCATAGATTATGTCTAAACAGTGGTTGTTGGTTGTATGTAATTGTCTTTTCGGTCATGACAATATAATCTTGGTTATTTTTATTACTGCATATATATGTGAACGAATATCATTGCATTTTGATGGGCTCTATTGCAGTAATAGTGACTTCTTTATTATTTTGAAAATATGACTTTTGGGTATAGTTGTGGATTGAAGAAATGTATGCCAGTAGTTGATGTTGATGCCTACATATTGGAATTGGGTGTTGTCCGTGAATTGTTTTAAAATGCAGAATGTGTAAAGGGAAGGGAACAGAACCTATTAAAAATTATGTGGAATACTTATTGTTTTGTGATGGCATTGTGTTGGATATTTTGGACACTAAACTAGTTAAATACACAGGAATTATTTTTCGGTCATGATGATTGTTGGTTGGTGCATCTAGTCTTACTGCAGAATGTTTTATGGATCACTTGATTAATCTCATGAACAGTAATCATTATCTTCCCCTCCCATTATCACATTTTCTGCTAATTACAAATCCTATCACCTTCCCATTTCATTTTTTCACCCCCTGCTCTGAGATTGATTACAGTCAAGGGAATTTTTTTGTTAAATTGGATGAAAGTGGTAGTGTCTTGTGTAAATAACAGTGAGGTTTTATTGGTTGTTTAACAGTTGAATGTTGTTGTCATTGAGCAGTGACCATGTCTTCTTCCCTTTCATTATATCATATTTTCTCTCATTACAAACCCCTTACATATCCCAAGACCCTGTTTCACCCCCCTGCTCGTTGATTAACAGTAAAACAATTTGTATGGATTGGATTGCATGAGTCTGATAAATTCTGAGCCAAATCTATTTCATATTTTTAAGAGTTTTCATGCATGGTTATTTAAAATACTATTTGCTAATTGATCACGCATGCAGGATGAGTTTTTTCAGTCGTGGAAGCCATGGTCGAGTTAACAGAGGTAGAGGTAATTGGAACCGAGGCCCAAGAAGGCCCGGTCTCTCCATACATTTTGATGTTGATTCAGAAGAGCTTGGCCAATTTTTTCACGTGGGATTCTTTAATTGGATTGGGCAGGGAATAGTCCAACCTAGGCCGGAAAGGCCTCCCTTCCAATCCCAGCAAGCCCTCGGTATCCATGTACCTTCTCATGTCTCCTTACAGCCTATGATCCCTAAACATGATGGATGGTAGGAGATTGTCCACCCGACAGTCTCCCAACATCGTGGCTGGCCCAACTTGTATTTGCCTCCTCCTCCATTGGTTAACCCCATTGTCCAAGCTACCCCTAACCACTTGCCAGTGCAATCCTCCCATGCTAGCAAGAGATTGAAGACTAAATCCCATCATGCACTTGATAAAGGAAAATCCACTGCTTCCCCTTCCTCACCCTCCAATGACTCTGACAAATCTGTGTCTTCACGGATGCATTTGAGGGATGATTGTTCCCACGTTATCAGTGAGATTAAGCATAAAGGCTCTGCACAACCTAAGGAAAATTCAGAAAAATAAAGAGCTGATAGCAACAACCAAGGAAAAGTTGCATCACAGACTGGGAAATATGGCTTTTGAGTTTTATGTTATCTATTGTTTTATGAGAGTTGACTTCATGGATTTTTGGACAGCATGTTTTATTTTGGATATATGAGTATTATTTTTTAAGATAATTTCAAATTTCATGAGCTAAAATTGCCAAAAGTAAATATGTTGATGGGAGACACAAGGAGGTGTGTTTGATTAACTAATGGTTATGTTATGATTGATATGATTATTATGAACTAAAGGGAGTCACAAGGAGTCCCACCTACTAGTTATTATTTATTTATGACCCTTATTATGATTATTACCTTTCCCCCTAACTAAATTTAGTTGAGTCTTTTAATTAACTTAAATAATGAGTTGGTTTAACTACTTTAACCAATTCTAACTTGTTAAAAGAAAAGAGGAAGGGAGGGACAAAGGGGAGGATAGAAGAACAAGCATGCTAAGGTTTTCTCTTTGAGTTTATGTTGAGATAGTTCAGTTTTCATTCATTCATATATTCATCAGAGCCTAATTCTCTTTTGTGA
>JASDQU010302010.1:0-13821 GCA_032191745.1 Picea mariana
AAACACTCTCAGAAAAAGGCATCAGACATGCCCTCTGTTCTAAAAGCCAGGCGCTCAAAGGTAGCTATAAAGTCTTCCAATGTTCCTAATTGTTTCAATTTTTTCAAACAACCCAAATGGTTGGTGTCAGTTTCAAAGCGTTCATAAAGCTCTACCACAAATTGTGTCCAAGCAATATACCCTTGACGCAAATTTTTTCTCCATTGCCACCATTGCCAACGTTCTTGATCTAGATGGAGAACACCATACTGGAGTTTGGCCAAGTCATCTATAATGTTGTATAAAGAGAAGTAATGTTCCATCCGAATACATTGTTAATATTGACCTTTAGTACATCCGAATATATTGTTCTACCTATGTGTGGGTTAGGACCCTAACAATATCTTGCATATCTATTTCTTAGAAAATATGATGTTCAAAGAGAAACTACACCTATGGAAGAACAACAAAATAAGGATTGTTATCACGATGACTAAAAGTCAAGAAGTACACATGAAAAGATGAAGTACATTGACAATCCTTGATAACAATTCCTATGGAAGCTATTAACATAAGTAACATTTGCAAGATAAGCTGAAATCAGAATCAAACCTGAAGAAACATGGAAATGCAGACAAAAGCATGGACTCTCTTAGATGGAGGGAGTTGACTATATCATTACAAAAGAAGAGCATGCATAAAGAAAGGATTAGGAGGGAGCTAATCCTAGATAATATGATCCATTGAAGATTATAAAATATCTCTATGTTCCCATCAATGGTAGCAACCATGAAAAGCAACACATGTTCAGTTTAACCTCAGAAGAAGTCTTCTTTGAAAAGAATCCTTAAAGTATCCTTGGTTGTCCATCTACATCCTGAAAGGAAGAAGTTGGAATATTTAAGGCATGGAATCTATAGAAAACTCCATGGACCCAAGAGATAAAGAGAAACATGAAGAAGAACATGAAGATTCCAAGAGAGAAAGAAAATCTAGAACAACTAGTCATTATATTGAGAATCACAAGACTACCAGCTTGATCTAAACCCTCTAGAAGCAATCAAGCAGAAGAAATGAAAGTTGTGATGAAGAATAGTGTATGGAAAACTTATGAATGAAAGAATTGTGAGATACAGAACTAAAGGTTCTCCCAGATGGAGGGAGAGGACTATGATGATAGTTTGTTCTATACATACCGCTACCTCAAACATTATATCTTGTACAATATCCATGGGTTGGAGTTTACATCACATGAATGTAAGGACTGTTCTCCTCAACAGAGTAATCAAACAAAGAATCATATAGCAACCTCAAGGTTTTGAGATATACCAGAAATAGACTCTTACATGCAGATGGAAGAAGATCTTGTATAGATTCAAACAACTTGGTACAGAGCCTCTAATGCACAACAAAAGCATGGTGAAAAACCTTCTATAACACATATATTGTATCAGAATGGTTACTCAGAAGTTCAGGATAATGGATTTCTAATCCATAACGAACACTCATGATGACAGAAGAAGTGCCACTTGGATATGTTCTATTTTTAGCTCTGCCACGATGTTATAAGCTAACAGGAAACAAAAGAGTTGAATCCAACTATGATCTACTATAATGATCAAAGATATATGAAGCCTCCAGAGAAAACCAGTGTTCCAAAAAGATCGAAGTACATTGAGATCAAGCATTACATTCTCTGTGATGAAGTCCAGAAAAGAAAAGTGTTCTCCAATATATCTCCACGGATGAGCAGATAAGCAGATATTTTGGTAAAGTCTTTGTCCAAGATGAAAGAGTTTGAGTATTCAAGAAACAAGATGGAGCTCGTGGAGATGACTTCCTTATTGAAAAAAAAGGAAGAGATGACTCCCAAGTTGGGAGGGAGAATTGATGTGTTATTGATTTATGGACAATCATTTTTCAAGTTCGAAAAATGGTTCAGGATGAGAAGTTCCTTTTCAGTTCGGAAAGTGGTTTGAGATTTCGAACGGACAAGCATTTTTCCAGTTCAGAAAATGGTCCAGATCAAACGGTCATTTTCGTAATGAAAATGGTTCGATTGATTGTTGATGTACCATAGACAGTGATTCCCCTTGTGGCCAGTGTGGGGGAATGGTCTAGGACAATCTTTCGTATTGACGATCAATCTCCGTAGTGGTCAAGAAGACTGGTCTGCCTTGCCGAACAATCATTCTTTTGAAGCTCACAGTTGTGAGCAGTTTCGAAGAATGGTTTGTTTTGGAGGTTGGTGCAGGACAGGCATTTCCTTAGGAAATGGTCCGGACAGTCATTTCGTAGGGAAGATTCATTCTCTCCAAGTTTCACTTTGTTTAGTGCCGGAGGAATGGCCCAGATAGGTGAATGGTCTAGGTTTAGCAATCAGGGACATGCATTCCCTAGGGCAGACTCATTCTCTCTAGGTTTCACTTTGTTTAGTGTCAGAGGAATGGCCCATATAGGTGAATGGTCCAGGCTCAGAAATCAGGGAAGTTATTATTTTATGCTTGAGAATAATAGTCCAGTAGCTCATGACTGGTGTTTTACCTTCTGAGGGAAGATGCTCTTCCATATCTCATAGATGTAAGTGGAAGAATGGCCCAGATGATTCAGTTTATATCATGACATTGTTTTTCTGTGCGGGTTGATATTAGATGATATGATTGACATGGAGACTGTATGTCTCTGGATAGTAGATATATGCTACTGTGGTGGACATGTTCCACTGATTATGACTATATGTCATTGATCAAGTAGTTGTGTGCTACTAGTGTGGTAGTATACCATTGGATTGTAGTTGTGTACTACTATGGATAGACACAGTTGTGTTCTATTGAATGACATTGTTCTGATTGCCTTGTAGACTATCAGTAGTGTTGAAAATTATTATCAGCTAGATGGATGGTCAATGTGTTGATGGACTGACATTTTCCAAGCGGAAAATGGTCCAAGACAGTTATTCTTCTAGAACGTATGTCTAGATTAGAAGAATAGTCCTTGTAGCACATGGTGTGGCTTCCAACATCTGTTGGAACAATTATTCTTCTAGGACATATGTCTGGATTAGAAGAATGGTTCTTGCATCACTCTTTGGAGTGAGTGAATTATCCAACATCATGTCCGATTACTCAGATGGAGTATGTTTTCGTGAGATGATGTAGTTGATATTGTCAGATGACACTAATAGTGATGATGGTGCTCGTGATCTAATCATGAGATAGTCTATACGACTATGATGATGCTACCAGGTGAATGGTATGTTTGTTCTCAAGACCATTAACTTCAATACCTCCCTATCTAGGAGGGAGTGTTGATATTATGGTAGCTGCGGGAGGTATTTACCTCCATGTGTAAACCTAACGAGAATAGATTATTCTGGGAAGCAAGAAGAAACCCTAAATATTCCTAGAAGACTAGTCATCTCAAGAGAATGATTTATATTAAGTTATTAGTCTCCAAGAGAAGAAGTTGGCCCAACAAAGTGACTTGGAGGACTATAAATAAAGGGCGCTTGAGCTCATTTTGTACACACACCTCACAATTGCAGTGGTACGCAAGTTTGGAGAAGAGCTGCAATTAGAGGTTGTAGCTGCTGCAACTAGCAGATTTCGGTTTTGGCTGGGATTCTCTCTTGTTTATGGTTTGGAATTTCTTCTTGGCCTCTTCTGGTTATTCTTGCTTGGTGCGCTATCCTTAGAGAGAGGTGCACTATCTTGTTTGGCTATTTATCCTAGGGTTTTCTTCCGAAATGATTCTCTGTCAAGGTTAAGGTGCTCAAGGGTGGCTTCGGCCTATGGTTGCGTGACAATATTGCTATATTGTCTATGGTTAAATGAGCACATCCATTAATTTCTAACACTTCTTGCGAATGTATATAAGTTTTTCTATGTTCTTGTTCCAATCTATCCTAATTGTTATGAGGGAGTCTTGGCCTTCTTTAAATTTATTCTTGAGCCATGGAAACAATTTGGAAGAAGTATCCATGTGCTTCTACATCTCTTCCATCCTTAGGTTAAACATATTAACCTGTGCCTTTAAGCTCTCATTCTCTTCTCGAAGCTCAACATTGCTACCCCTTAAGTCTTCCAACTTATCTCTAATTTTTTTTCCCATGTTGTGGTCTACAATCTTTTGTTCACAGTTCTGGAAGTAGTGTCTCAATCAAGGATGCAATTGCTCTGATACCATCTTATCCATAATTGATGGGTTCATAGTCTACTCGCTTCATCAACACAGATACTATGTAAGAAGTTTACTTTGATCTCTATTCTTAGGTTTGTACATAGTGCTCGATATTCTATATGGTTACAAGGCCTCTATCATGGGTGAAGCCTTTATGTATGAAGGATTAGCTAGATTCTTTCTCCATGTGATCTGAACACAAGAAACTATATGACAATAGAATGGTAATTATGTGATCTCAATGAGCCAACCGATGTCAAATGTATAACTCTGAAATCCTATTGTCCAGTATGCCAATTAAGACTTCTTAGGTCTAGCTTCACTATTTTGAGTGCTATGTAAAACCAATGCCAACTCTCAACAATGGAGCACACAGAGATGGGTTATAGTTGATATGTTTTGTTATTACAACACACTTGATTGTTTAATGATTTTTTGAGAAATAATCATGAGCTACTCCCTTTCATTTTATCAATTTTCGCTCAATACAACCCCCTCAGATATTCTAGAACCCTTATTCACCCCCTTCTCATTGACAAGTATTAAACGATTTTTATGGATTGGATTGCATAAGTCTGATGTGTTGTTGAGCCAAACTTTGTTTCATATTTAAAGAGATGCCATGTATGGTTTGTTTAAGAAGTTAGTTTCTAATAAAAGTTGCATACAAGAATGAGCTTCTTCAGTAGAGGAAGCCATGGCCAAAATAACATGGGAATAGTAAATTGGAACAGAGGCCCTAGAAGGCCAAGGTTTTCGATACATTTTGATGCAAATCCACAAGAGTTAAAACATCTCTTCCAAGCTGGATTTTTCAACTGGATTGGACAAGGGGTAGTCCAACCTAGTCCATTAAGGCCTCCCTTCCAACCCCAGCATGTCCCTGGTATCCCAGTTCCCCTGCATGTCTCATTACAACTTGGAGTCCCTGAAAATGACGGATGACAAGAAATTGCTCATCCAGTAGTCTCCCAATATCGTGGCTGGCCCAATTTGTCTATGCCTGCTCCTCCTCCACCGATTAACCCAATTGTCCAAATTGCCACTGCACACTCACCTGTACAATCTTCATACGCAAGCAAGAAAATCAAAACCGAAACCCACCATGCTCATGATAAAGGAAAAGATGTTGTTGCCCCATCCTCTCCCTCAAGTGATTCTGCCAAATCTGTTTCATCCTGCATGCACTTGAGAGATGATTGCTCTCATGCTATCAGTGAGATCAAGCCTAAAGGATCCACACAGCCTAAGGCTAATTCAGATAAATCAAAGGGAGACAACAACAACAAAGGGAAAATTGCCTCCCAAAGGGGCAAATATGGTTTTTGAGTATATTTATTTATTGATTGTTGAGAACAAATGATTGTTGAAGTCTTTGGACAACACACTATTTTTGGATATTTTGGATATTATATTTTTTGGATATAGTTTAAAATATCATTGATATTAATTTTCAAACTACGAGAATGATGATGGGAGCGACAAGGAGGGATGTGTTTGATTAATTGACTAGTTGTGTTTATTTTTGTTAAGAAACTAAAGGGAGTCACAAGGGGTCCCACCTACTAGTTATTATTTATTAAAAACCCTTATTATTAGTATGTTAAATTTTCCCCTAAACTAAAAGTTAGTTGAGTTTTAGTTAGCTTAACTAAAAGAGGTAGTTGAACTACTCCAACTAATTTTGATTGCTTAAAGGCAAAAAGAGAAGGAAGAACAAGGGGAGAATAGAAGGAGAAAGCATACTAAGGTTTGATCTTAAGTCTTATTGAGATAGTTCAGTTTTCATTCATTCTTTAATTCTTTAAAAGCTTAATTATCTTTTATGACAGCATGGTCCTATTGTAGACAACAAGATTCAAAGATGAATTACATCATTCATACACTTGTTTTTCAAAGGTGTTGATCTATATTTGATAGTCTTTGTAGACTTGTCTGTTTATGAATTAAATTTCATGACTGATAAAATATATTGTGTAGAGTCGAGTGCGAAACAATCTGTGGCAAGTTGATCCAACTTTTAAAGTTCAGTTTTTTTACTTTCTATCAGAAGTCCTTTTGTATGGTTTTCATCAGGGACATCTAAGTTTGATTTTGGTCCAAATTTCCTCTAAATTTCCTCAGGGATTTTTGTAAAGAGAGCGATTCTTTTGATTTCTTGGAATGAAATAAGTGATTGTTATTCTATCTCATCTATGTTAAATTGTGACTTGGCGTTTGTTTTCTTTTGTCTCCACATTTACTTTTGCGTCTGTTATATTCAGGAAATTATATAAAAATATTGAATTTTACAACAATCTTTTATTATAAAAAATCAGCCTAAGCCCTTGTAACTAATACTTGTGGATTAGGAAACAAATTTTGAGGCTCTAAACATAGGGTGATATTCCCGTCTATCTTGCCTTAGCCAAGCAAGATCTGAAAATGCTTGAGTAAGATTATTTCATATATTTTCCTCAACATTTATTTGGCGACCATACTGGGGAGATCTTCCATATTTCTCTTGTTGTTTTTTATGCTTGATTATCATTGAATATATCTACTTTTTTTATTTTGATGCTTTGACTGGTTCATTTCTTAGTGACTGTACCTGTTGCAAGGAAACCTAATATTGATCCCGGTCTTCAAGATCATACCAACATTGCTTTAAACATGTTTAATACCATCTTAGATACCGCTAATACCTGGGTTGAGCTCAATCGCTCATGGGAAGCAATTGAACAAGACATAAGTTCCCAAGAACATTGGGAAGCTAGGCATAGACAGCTTAGGAATTGGCCATAACTTTTTTTTTCCTTCTGTTTTGATCTTCTTTTCATGTCCTTAGACCCTCGTGTTTCTAGGAGAAGAAGAGGTTTATCACCGGAAATTAATCCTATTGCTGAAATAGGAAGAAGGAACGTTGTGTTATCAACCCAACAAAGTAATCTAAGGAGAACCTTGTCTGATTTATCTAGTTCATAATTCTCTCCCTTATCTATCATTCACAAGATGGCATCTAGTGGTGGCTCTAGTGGCACTGGAGGTGTTTCTTCATCTCAATCTTTAGCTTCGTCAGTTATTGGTAGATTATATAGTCACCAAGTCCCTATCCAATCTACCACAAATCCCACCAAAGTCATTAAAAAGTATGGGCTTTTTCAGTTTGAGGAAGATGCTACAACTACCCCGTGGCATGTTCCCTCCCCTCTTAACCTAGCACCTGCTACTCATCCACTTCCTAGGTTTTCTGGGAACAACATTGTCACTACAAATGAACACTTAGTGGCATTTTCTAATGCATGCCACAACATAGGAGCCAATGACAACGATACTTGTATGCGCTTGTTTGTGAATTCCCTTGAAGGGAAGGCTGCGACTGATTTCTTTGATCTCCCTCCTAAGATTTTATCTACTTGAGAGGAGTTAGTCTATTGGTTCAAATATACTTATGGGAAATCCAAAATCCTTTATGGAAGTACAATAACATCACTTATAAGGATGGTGAGACTATTCGATCCTTCAATTTGTGTTTCACCAAGTTATACAACCAAATCCTTGAACTCATTCACCCTCAAAACCAAGTTGCTTTCATGCATTATTATAATACATTACCTTATCCCTACCATCATAAGCTTGAGGAAAAAGCCATTGATAACCTCGGTTCCGCTCTGCATGCTTTTTTAGAGTATGAAGAACAGCTTGAAAGAACAAGTTTTCCTAAGGGAGACTCAGTTAAATAGACATACATGTACGCACTCTTACAGCTTGTACAAGACATGAATAATTGAATGATAGTGTATGAGAGAAAAGGAAATGTCTCCTCTCTTAACCCTGGAGCTTCATCTTCTTCTGCACCCCCCTTTAGAAATCCAAATGAAAACAATTTTCAGCCTAAAGCTATCATGCCTTGTAGTTGGTGTAACTTTTGCGAGGAACACCATGAGGAAAGTACATGCGAGGTAAAGAAGAATGTCAGAGATAAAATCTTTGGAAAGAGACCTGAAACTACCATCGTTGTCCTAGACTTTGCAGAGCCAGAAGATGTCATGATCATAAATACTAGGAATAAATCTTATGCTCCCAAAAGCAAATATGATCCTCCCCGCACTTCTTCTATCCCAAGATCATCTTCACCAACTACTACTATTAAAGTTCCTAAGGCTCCTAACAATCAAGGAACTACCTCCCCTCTCCCCTCTTCCAAATACAACATTCTAAATCAGTTGGCCAACATCAAAGAAGATGCAACCCTTCTGGACATGGTTGTCGTCCCTGAACAACAGAGGCATCTAAAAAATTTCATGGATGAAAAAGATTACGTTGTAGCCAACCTCTCTAAAGAGGTAGATGAAGAGGATTCATCTGTAAATAAAGTAGGTGTACATAACTTTGGATACCCTGTAAAAAAAAAACCGTTTTATATTTATGTAAAGATTATAGATAAGATTTCCCATTGTTGCCTCATTGACGACGGTTCGGGCCCAAGTCTAATGTCAAAGATTATTATGGAAGAGATAGGATTCTCTTATACAAATTAAAACACCAGAAGCATGCTCTCTTATAATAGTCTACAACAAATGACCATAGGTGAAATCAAGGACATGACCTTTGTTTTGTGTGTGCACCCTGAAATAAGGACAACCCTTAATATTCATGTAATCGATATGCCAGTAAGTAACTACTCGATCATCCTAGGAAGAGATTGGAAAGATTTGATGGGTGGATACCTCTCACTCGACAGGACACACTTATCCGTTCCTCAGAATGGTAAAACCATCACATTCCTCAGGGAGGGGAGAATTCCATCTTACATAGAAAGTGTCCCACAACATAATGTGAATTATATCAAGGAGGACCTAGGAGTGTATTCCATCTTTTCCGAGGAGGAAAACACTACCTTGGAACAAATCGACTTAGATGACGAGATGTGGCATGTGCACTTTGATGGTTCATGCTCCAATGAAGGAAACAAAGATGGTATTATCTTGTACTCCCCTATGGGTAAAATTCATAACTTTTCATATAGGTTAGAGTTTGCTTGCACAAACAATGTCATTGAATTTGAAGCATTACTGTTAGGAATTGAAAATGCCTATAATCTAGGTTGTGGTCACCTTACAGTTTTTGGGGATTCTTAACTTGTTTTCAACCTTGTACGTAAGATATACTTTCATAGAAACAAGTCAATGAAACGCTACACCCAAACTGTTTGGGCACTTATCTCGAACCTACTATCTTTCAACATCAGTCATGTTAAAAGGGAACTGAACTCAATGGTTGATTGGTTAATTGTTTTTACAACCTCTCCTAATCGACAACTTCTGCCACAAAGACCTGATTGTACTTTTCAATCTATCTATCGTCCACATATCCTTGACAATATAGAATCATGGCAAGTCTTCCCTGGTGATGAAAGCACATGTTCTTTCATTCAAAATGAGCCTTATAAACCTAAGGAAATTATATCAATGGAAGATAACAAGATTCCTAAAGGCTTGAATCCTCTAGAAAGTTCATTTTCATCAAGTGATGTAGGCAAAAAACAGAAACATAAAGAAGAGGAGTCAAAAAGGAAAGTGGGTGAAACCATTTCCTTGAACATTGGAACACCCAAGTCTCCAAAGAATGTTAAAATAGGTGCCCAATGTTCTAATGAAGAAAAATTGAAGTTCGTCAGACTGCTTGGTGAATTTCAAGATGTTTTTGCTTGGTATTATGAGGATCTTCGTGGTTTTGATCCTGCTCTTATGCAACATGCCATTCCTATCAAGAAGGGCATAAAACCAATTAGGAAAAAACAAAGAACCATTAACCCTGCACTAGAAGCGACTATTCGAAAGGAGTTGGAAAAACTCTTGAACGTTGGGATACTTTTCTCGATTAAGTATTCAGAATGGGTTTCTAATTTGGTTTTCGTTCGAAAAACAACTGGTCAAATCAGATTATGTGTAGATTTTCGTGCATTGAATCGAGCTAGTATAAAAGATCACTTTCCTCTCCCTAATATGGAAATGATTTTGTAGCAAGTTGCAGGGTCACATATGATGTCCTTACTTGACAATTTTTCAGGTTACAATCAAATCAAGGTAAAAAGGGTAGATAAATATAAAACCACTTTTACTACTCGTTGGGGCACTTTTTCTTATGAATGTATGCCTTTTGTCTTATCTAATGCAGGTGCCACTTTTCAAAGAGCTATGCAGACAGATTTTGACGATTTGATCGGCAAGATTATTCAGATCTATCTTGATGACTTAACTTTGTACTCTAAAAACCAATCAGATCATTTTGGTCATTTTAAAAGAGTTCTCATGCGATGCAGGAAATTTGGCATTTCTCTAAATCCTTCTAAGTCTATTTTCGGCGTTACCAAGGGCAAGATCCTTGGACACATTGTCTTCGATTTAGGAATAAGCATTGATCCTGAAAGGATCACTGCTATCCTAAATCTACCTGCTCCCACTTCCAAGAAAGAGTTTCAAGCTTTTATGGGAGTTATTAACTTTGTCCATAGGTTTGTTCCTGATTTTGATGTAATGGTCAAACCAATTCATCATTTGCTTAAGAAAGATCATTCCTTTTCTTGGGCAGATGATGTCAAAAATTCTTTTTTAGGGATCAAGAAAGCAATCCGTTCCGCACCGGTTCTGGCTAAGCTAGATTTTGAGAAGGAATTTATGATATATACTAATGCCACAGAGGAAGTTGTTTATGCTATTTTCATGCAAGGTGATGACCAAGGTAACAAAAAACCAGTGGCTTACTTGAGTCAAAGTTTGTCTGATGATGAATTTAAATATTCTTTTATTGAAAAACATGATTTCACTCTTGTTAAAGTTGTTGAAAAATTTTGCCACTTCATCTTAGGTAAGCATACATTGGTAAAATTCCCTTTACCCATTGTCAAGTTTTTGCTCTCATAGACTTATCTTTCAGATAAGCTTGCACATTGGCTTGCCAAGATCTAGGAGCATGATTTAACTATCGTGACTTCTAACACCATCAAGGGACGTGACTTAGCCCTTCACTTAGATCAACATGTTGAAATTAGTGAAGAAATTGATGAACGAGATAGTTCTCTATCAGCATTGCTCTACATTGATAATCAAATCCTTCCTATGTCTGAACATCCTTGGTATAAAAAATTGGCTTACTATTTGAAAAATCAAAGATGTCCAGACAACTTAGAAACTCATCAAAGAAAAATGCTTCGTCTTGAATCTGTCAGATACATCATTATAGGAGACTTCTTGTTTAGAATATTTGTCAATGGTATGTTGCTTCGTTGTGTGAACAATGAGGAAGCACATAAATTGTTGCAAGAAAATCATGGTTCCCCAAGTTTTGTTATTCACGTAGAAGGTCATTTTTCTGTTAAAACCACTTCTTTTAAGATTATCAAAAAATGATACTATCGGCCTTCAATCTTTCGTGATTCTTATGTTTTTTCGAGATCTTGTGACAAGTGCCAGAAATTTGTTTGGAAAGAACGCCTTTCAGCCATGTCGTTACAACCTGTCCTCCCAGACTTTCCTTTTTCAAAGTGGGGATTGGACTTTATTGGTCCTATTAATCCTCCATCTTCAGCAGGACAAGTCTTTATCTTGACAGCCACAGACTATTTTACAAAATGGGTGAAGTTGTCCCGCTTAAACATTCGATAGATGAGCAGGTGATTTATTTCCTTGAAATAATATTTTTTCCAGATTTGGTCTTTCTTTGGAAATCATTACAGACAATGGCCCCACTTTTATTTCTGCTAAGCTAACCCAATTTCTAGCTAAGTTGGGGGTTAAAAATATTACCTCATCATCTTATTACCCTCAAGGAAATGGGTAGGCCAAGTCTACCAATAAGAATCTGGTGAGAATTATCAAAAGGCTCATCGAAGATAAGCCCTATCAATGGCACACTCTCCTCACTTACGCCCTTTGGGCAAATCGAACTACCACCAAGGTGAGCACTGGTTGCACTCATTTCCATATTATTTATGGTCAAGAATCCATTCTTCCTACTAAGCTGAAACTTTCCTCCTTAAGGTTAATGCTACAGATCAAAGAATTAAATTCCTCTGATGTTTCTCAAAGGATGAATGCACTCTTGGATTTAGAGGAGCAAAGGACGTTTTCCTTGGGTAATATAAAGAAAAGACAGAAGACTGTTAAAAAACATTTCAACAAGATTGTCAAAGATGTCAAATTTAAAGTCAATGAGAAGGTATTGTTGTGGGATTTATCTCATGCTGATAGGGGAAGACATTCAAAGTTTCAAAAATTATGGCTGGGTCCTTTCAAGATCACTTTTGTCCTGGGTGAAAATTCTTACATTCTAAAGGATTTACAAGAGCGATTGTTTTCCTACAACACTAACGGTTCTCACTTAAAACATTACGTGGAACCAAATTGAAGATTTTAACGTTGTTTGGATTGTTCTATATTTTAGTGGTTTTCAATTCTGCTTTCATTTTAGTAGTTTCATTTCTGCTATTTTCATTTCTTTCATTTCAATTATGTTTTCACACTAGTAGTTTTCCGTTTCTACCATTTTCGTTCTGTCATTTCATTTCTGCTATTTTCAATTTTGTTGTTTCAATTTTGTTATGAAATTTCTTTCTTTTTGTTCTTTTGATTTCAATTTTTGTCAAAAATAAAATGTTGGATCATTTTTTCCACAGCGACACTTATGCAAAGTATTGTTAATCAATAACAATCAATATTACACAGTTTTTATGATGTCCCCCCTGAAGGAATCATTGAATTTGTTATATGCTTTCATTGTTGTTTTATGAGATAGGTGGTTACATCCCGCTTCTGTTTTCCATTTCTTCATCCATTTCAAGACTTAAAAGAGCAAGTTCAGAAAAAAAATATCCTTGAAGTCAAGAGCAAATTTTAGTTGAATGATTATGCTTACAGGGATAAACCCCCTCATACTTAACACTTTCCATGAGTTATTCCCAAATTCTTGATCATATTTCCATTAAATCCGTTCACTTCCCCCTCTTGCATAATCATTCTGATTTATATCTTTTTGATCTGATGTTACTTGGTATGCGAAACCAGACACTCAAAGTTCTTAATCTGTTGGAAATAGATTTCCCTATGGAGTCGCCAGTTTGTTGACGATTAAAATCGCAAAGATGAATTCC
The DNA here is from genome assembly GCA_032191745.1 of Picea mariana. Lineage (NCBI taxonomy): Eukaryota > Viridiplantae > Streptophyta > Pinopsida > Pinales > Pinaceae > Picea > Picea mariana. Next base: position 13,289 of record JASDQU010302010.1, read on the forward strand.
GCCCACAAAGTATTGCTAAATCCCTATTATTTAACTATGCTAATAATATAATACTAGTAGGTGGGACCCCCTTATAGGCTAGAGGCGCAAAGATAGGCATATCACACATTTTTCTGATGTTTCTTACACAGTCCTACATGGTTGAAAATGCAGTCTTAGTTTCATTTTTTTTCATAGTAACAGTTGGATGATGCATTTCATGGAATGCTTCTGCGATTCAAAGAATTTTTTTTATTATGATGGGCATGTATTTACAGTTTCTATGATTTAATCATATCACTAATCATTGTGATCGACTACCTGTTGGATCATGTTGTCATTGATGCCAATGGTTTGATTGATTGATGTCAAATGATTGATTGATTGATGATTGATGTAATATAAAATATATTTTCCTTGATGAGAATGCATAGATGAAGATGGATCAATGAGTTGTCATTGATATGATGAAGATGGATCAATGAGTTGTCATTGATACATGATGAAGATGGATCGATGTGGTTTCATTGGTATATGATGCATTGTTGGAAAAA
>JASDQU010302011.1:10490-20495 GCA_032191745.1 Picea mariana
CATTTAGAAGTTTTCCTCAAAAAAAATTCTTTATAGGGTTTTTAAACAAGTGTGAGAGTCCAATTTTAATTTGCTTATGTGTGATTTTTTTTATTTTTTTTTAAAATGACTCTTCGCGATCTACAGTTAGGAAAGAAAGTTTTCTTGGTTTTGACTTGTTTGTATTTTTCCTTTTTGCTTTGTGAGCATTCAAATATAAAAAAAAATTCTTTATTTCTTTGTTGGTTAAAAAGTATTGTTTTGCATTAGTAACGAGGGAAAAGTTTTTTCTTTCATAAACAGTTTACTTAGATCATAAGTAGCTCGTAGTCGAGTGAAATACTTCTTTGAGTTTGTTGTTCAAAGATCTTAGGAAAATTTTTAAAGTTGAAAAGTTGTTTAAGAGTTAAGTGAAGTAAAGGTTTTTGTTTCCAGCTTTCTGTTCATTTTTCTTTTGTCTTTCAAACATCACTAGTTTCACTTTCATAACCTTTGACTTAAGACAAGCCATAAAAATTAATGATAAATCTAAAATTCATTAGACTTTTTATGTTTGTAGGGTCAACCAACTAGTTTAGGGTTAGGGCCTTGAATTAGGTTGGAGAGGAACCTCTTCAAGGCCATTAAAATCAAACATTGGATTCTAAGTTAAGGAGTGTCAAAGTCTAGTATCGTGAAAGTTATCTAGGACCCCCCTCTAACACAGGGGATAAACACGAGGTCGCGTGCGGGAAGGTAGTGGAGATAACCCCTCCAAAGCTGGACCAATCGTAGTGGAGAACACATATAGAGGGCTTGTCTTGGGTTTCTGTCGATTGCATTTGCCACGGAGCTTCGTGGGTCTCGAATCCGTTCGAGGTCCTCAGTTGTCTTCTAGAACACTTGATTTTGATACCCTTGACAGGTTTCAGGCTCGATACCCTGCTCATTGTGGTCTACCTGACTTTCAACTGTACTCGCCTGATGACTGTTCGTGCGCTGGCAACCTAGTTGCCTATCTTTTTAGGGACATACACAGGTGACTGCGGTACCTAGGACAGACATTGAGCAACACTTTACATAGTATACCTAGAGGGTGCTTTTGTGTTCGAGTTTCACTTGCATCGGTAAGTTGCTCCAGTGTTGTTTGTTGTAACTATTCTTCCAATTAGTTTAGTGTTTGCTTGTTTTTATCTTGTAGGGACCTTTTAGTGTGTTTTGTTTTTGAACAAATAGACAGCCTTAGAGTGTCTTTGATATTCTCACACAGTGGAGGATCACGAGCTCCATCGGTCACGAAGGCTTATGGGCCTATCATCGGTTACACTGGAGCCACCCCCGCCACCACTAAGGCGAAAGATAGACCAACAAGGGTCTTTTGAAGCGACCGGGTCACAAGAAATTGTGCCCGACCAACATCCAAAGGAAACGATCATTTTAGACTTTGGAGCAAAATCTTTGGTCCACCTGAAACTCCATCCACTGATATTTTGGCACCCACCATCATACTCATTCACCCTTACGAGTGCCAAATAGTGTCGCACTCAGCAATGGAAACAAATGTTGTCACTCCCTGTGGGAATTCTTCCATTCCCACTACTGTTGTCACCACAGGAGAGTTTCCACCTCCTAACCCATCATCACCGGTCTGAGCCACCATGGTATTGACTGCCTCTACCTCGCACAGTGGTCCCATCCCATCTATGGCAATGGCCACAACCCCTTTCCCATCAAGTGCGACAGGCCCTCCATTCTCATACGGGATGCCTAGCTTAGGTACAATTCCTGCACTTTCCTACTCCACTTCATAGACTTTAGGTCTGGGGGCAGGGATCTTTAACGCTCCTCTGAAAGGTCACATGGGGGGCACTTCAGCTCCTTTTAATGCTTTCCCTTACGGAGGAGGTCATATACCTCCTTCGTCCCCTTCGCTCAGTGCAACGCATCAACAATCTGTCGGGCCACATGCACACCATAGTTTATTTGGAGCAGGGAGTCAAGGACCGCCTTTGTATAATATGTCAGTAGGTTCGACACCATTTTCTTTGTTCAGTGCATTTGGTAACAATGCCTTCTCGTCAGTTGCTTTCTCGACTGGGGGCAACCCCAATTTCAGACAACCTATGCCTATGTAGGGTATTATTCCTGCACAGGGGGCAAACCCAAGAACTTCTTCCGCATCAGGGCCTTGGAATTCTTGGCAGGGATCCATTCCCTCATCAGGAATGTCGATCTGGGTCAATTCTTTCCACAGTCAATGGAACCCCGGACAAGGTACTATGCCTATCCCCATGGGAACGGCATGGGGAAACCCTTCCCAAAGTCCTTCGAATGTAATACATGCCCATCCATCTATGTCCTATTTTGGGAATCATTCGATCATATCTCCTCACACGTAGAATTCGTACACTACTCATGGCCATGTTTTTTACCAGAACCCAAGCTAGCAGCCGAACTTTTCCTGGCAACCTGGTGCTAGTCAAACTCCAGGTCCCTTTTTCCCAGGTTATCACCAACAACCCAAGCTACCTTTCCTGAAAACTTTCCATTTTCCAGACTTGACAAGGTTGTTGAATGAACCTATCTATCACGATCCGCGTTGGCCCCCTATGTCGACGAAGTTGCCTTCGGACATACCAAAGTTCGAGGCCAAGCCGAACGAAGATCTAGGTGATCATGTGACTACCTTCCACCTTTGGTGCTCATCTAACTCGTTGAAAGAAGACTCTGTGTAGTTGTGATTGTTTCAACGTACTCTCATTGGGAGTGTCGCGAAATGGTACATTGAGCTCGACCGCTCAAGATACTCTTCCTTCGGTGAATTGGCAATGGCCTTCCTAAACCATTTCCAATTACCTATGAGATACGACATTGGTACAGAATTGCTGGCCAATTTCGCATAGAAAAAAGTGGACCATATCTCTGATCACATCCGAGAATGGAGACGTCGAAAGAGTTTAATTAAGGTACCAATCCAACCATCATTCCTGCTCAAGTGGTTCCTTAAGTCTTTGGTACCACAGTTATCCAAAGACGTCGTGACTTCAAGAGTGTTTTTCGAAGAAGATGCCATCATGAGAGCCCAAAAACTTGAGCTCATCTATTCTCAGTCTGGTTTATTATACGAGATCTTTCCAGATGTGCCACACTCAATACTTGATAAAACCAGACATAGAGTTGGACCACATGTCGATAGTATTGTTGGTTCAGCACAAACAAATCTCGCTGAGCAACTGACGAAGCAGTTGCAGCAATTGTCTATACAACACACACCGGCCAGCCAAACTACTGTTTTGGCTGCTCCCCCTACTAAAACGTGGGATGTACACACACTGAAATCGACAAATCCAAAGGCCACCTAGGAGCCTAAAGGAAATAAAAAACAACGAAAGAAGGGTAAGGGGGATAAGAAACCCACTGATAATGCTTGTGGGGGCAACACTGAGAAATGGAAGGCAAGGTACACTTGCAACCTGTGCGTGGAAGACCACTCGACCCACCTATGTCCCCGGCTTACAGAGGCCCAAAATTTTATGACACAACAACAGCCTATTGTGTTAACCAATCCATTTCAGCATGGACAAAACCTAACCCAAGCCTCTCTAAGCACGGAAGGGGGCAGTAAAGGAACCTCTCCGTCTTTGAACAATTCTGCATCTGCGAATGCATATATGATGAAGGGTGATGCTTGCATATCGACTAGAGCACATGACTACAGTAAACCAAGAACTTATGAGAAGGGAAAAGAAGCCGAACTCCAATCTCTTCCTCTACAGATTGAGAAGACTTTGGGTGAAACAATGACACACATCCCAAAAGGCGTGTTCAAAAAAGCTTCTCACAACCCAAACACAAAGGCCGCCCAGAACTATTTTTTGGTGGAGGATTTGTCTCAAACCTCGTGTGCGATGTCCTCTTTGGAGGTCCTCCAAAGCTGCCCTTCTTAGAGGAAAGATTTGTTAACTACTTTAGGATCTACCGAGACTTGTAATCTAGGTACCATAATGCTAGATACAACCGACTTAAAACCTTGTCTTCCTTACCATGTAGCGTTTCAGATAGTCGTGGCTCACCGCATGAAAAATTTTACTTGCAATATTTTTCGCATGGTGGTTGATGAGGGTGCCTCAACATGCATTATGTCATTGGCATGTTGGAAGGCCATTGGCCAGCCTGTTTTGTCTCCGTCACCTACTCTTCTCACTGCTTTCAATGGTCGTTCGTTCCGACCACATGGTATCATTCCCTCTTTTCCTATGTAATTGGGAGGGAAGATCGTGTGCGTTGAGGTAGAAGTAGTCAAGGCGTCCCTCGACTATAATCTTTTTTTAGGAAGGAGTTGGACTTATTCCATGCAAGTAGTGGTTGCTACAGTTTTCTGGGTCTTGTTGTTTCCACATGAAGATCGGATTGCAACCATTGATCAATTGTCTTTCTGCAGACCTGACCCTTCATTGGGGGTGTCTGCGGTCCCGATGATCGATAATCCTCAATCAGGTGTAGTCAACGTAGGGGTTGGTTTGTGCCCATCTTTGATGGGTACCTTCGATTACCTGCCCCCTCAAGGCGATGCCAAGTTCATATCTAACCACCATAAGTTTGAGATTTTCCAAGTTTCATCATTTCGCATGACTTACTTCACTGATCCATGGCTACTTCCTTCCCCATCGGCCATGATGGATGGGATAGGGCACTCGGGCATGTCCATGCCCTTGTCCGCAGCTAAAGTAGTCTACTCTTTAGTCCAACAAGCTTCAACCAACCAAATCCAACTTCTGCACAAGAGTTTGATCCACTTCTAGAGCCTATTTGGGCTCAAGGTTCTCTCGCTGACACTGATTCGTTAGACTTAGTCTTTCCCTTTGACGAAGAAGTAATTGAAGCAATGACTAGTCCAGACAAAACTTGGGATGATCTTCATCATAAATCATACTTTCTCCGAAAGTTAAGCAAAATCGAGGCTGGAGAATTCACCTTGACTATGACTGGAGATAAGTCTTGTCCTATTAATCCCTTAGCTACACACGAGGTCTATGTTGAGGGTAATATGTCAACCATCACTAAAACCATACCGATCAATATCTTCAGAACCCCTGGCATCGTGGAGAATGTTTTCATTGGAGCTGACTGCTCCCCCAAAGAGATTCAAATCTACACAGATCTATTTAAAGAATTCTGTGACATTTTTGCCAGGTCCTATGAGGAAATGCCAGACATCAATCCAAAAATAGTCGAGCATGAAATCACAACTTATCCAGATGCCAAGCCTATCCGACAGAAGGTTTGTCGAGTTAACCCCAGGAAAGCAGCAACCATTAAGGTTGAACTTGAGAAACTACTAAAAGCCGGTTTTATCTATCCTATCCATTTGACCCAATGGGTGTCAAACCCCGTGCCGGTCAATAAAAAATAAGGCATGATTCGTGTATGTACAGACTTTCGTGATTTGAACAAGCCCTATCCCAAAGATAATTTTCCCACACCATTCATCGACTAGATAATTGATGAATGTGCGGGTTGCGAGGCCTTCTCTTTCATGGACGTTTTTTCGGGATATAAACAAATACAAATAAAACCCGAGGACCAGCACAAAACGACATTCATCTGTCCATGAGGTACATTCGTGCATCATAAGATGCCTTTTCGTCTCAAAAATGCTGGAGTGACCTTTCAGCGGGCCATGTCTTTTGCTTTCCATGACCTCAATCATATAGTCGAGGACTATTTAGATGATTTAGCATCTTGATCTCACAAGAGAATGAATCATCCCACACACCTCCGACTTATCTTTGAGCATTGTTGCTACTTCCAAATTCCCTTGAATCCAAACAAGTGCAGCTTTTGCGTAACATCAAGACGTTTGTTAGGTTTCATATAGTATCAACAACAGGGATCATGGTCGATCCTCTCAAGGTTGAGGCAATAGTTCAGTTGCCTCCCCCACACACAATCCTTCAACTTCAAAGTCTACAGGGCAAGGCGAACTATTTAAGACGTTTCATCGCCAACTATGCCGAGATCACAAAGGGATTTATGCGCTTAATGAAGAAAGACGTTCCTTTTTATGGGGACAATGCCACCCAATGCTCTTTCGATGCGTTGAAACATGCCCTCATGACTACCCCTCCGCTTCGGCCACCTAACTATAACAAAGATTTCTTATTATACCTAGCTGCAGCAGAGTCAACCATCAGCATGGTCTTAGTTCAGGAGGATGAATTGTTATTAGAATATGTGATTTATAACTTGAGTCGAGGCCTTGTAGGACCAGAACTCAATTATTCTCATATCGAAAAACTTGTGTTGGCAGCAGTTCATGATGTTCAACGATTCCGTCATTATGTTATGTTTCGCAAGACCACCATCATTGTTGTCGTGAATCCATTCCAGTACATGTTGACACAATGGGTAATAGGAGGAAAGATCAGTATATGGATAGTCGTCCTCTAGGAGTTTGATTTAGATTTCGTTTCAGCGAAGTCCAAAACGTCACTGGTCTTCGCAGAACTTATTTCAGAACTTTCAGTTGAGTCAGGTGATTTTGTGCCCGAAGAGTCGCCTATCAGAGGAGATATGTTTTTGATCACCTCTTTAGATCCCTTGTATGGAGATATACTTATCTATCTCCATACTTTGAAGTGACCCACCTCTTCTTCTCGTGATGAGCGTCGACGCATACGCCATCAGGCTAAGAATTATCTCATACTCGATGATACTTTGTATCGGAGAGGTGTAGACTGCATCCTGCGTCGATGTCTCACTCACAAAGAAGCAATTATCATGCTTAATGATTGCCATACCGGACCCTATGGCAGTCATTTGTCTGGGTTGGCAACAGCCCAAAATATTCTACGAAAATGTTACTTCTGGCCGACACTAATCACAGATTGTATCGAATCGGTCAAGAAGTGCCACCCATGCCAGATCTTCTCTCGAAAGATGAGGGTACATCCCGCTCGCATGTTTCTTGTCATAACAGTTGGTCCCCTCACCAAGTGGGGGATTGATTACACTACATGCAACCCTCCTTCAACAAGATGGCACCGTTACATCATCGTAGTCATAGACTACTTCATGAAGTGGGTCGAAGCTATGCCAACATTTAAAGATGATGGAGAGACTGCAACTCTCTTTTTATTCAACCATATAATAGCAAGATCCGGCGTCCTGAGGGAGATTGTCGCTAACCATGGAAGTCACTTTCAGAACCAGATGATGACCGAGTTAACATCAAATCTTGGTTTATATTAGGAACATTCGTCACCCTACTAGCCCCAAGCAAATGGTCAGGTGGAAGCTGCGAATAAATATCTCAAGACCATCCTACAACAAACTATCAACTCAACCAAGTCAAATTGGAATTTGATGTTATACTCGGCATTATGGGATTACCAAACATCTGTTAATACTGCAATTGGTTTCTCACCTTTTCAACTCATTTATGGGCTAGTGTTATCCACAATTTTGGTCATTGTGATGATGTTATGATGATGTCACGATGATTAAAAATCAATCTCTTCACTAAGAATAATTTCCTGAGAAAAGTTGCACTTGTCTTCTTCCAGAAGCTATATTTTTCAAGAAGTTCGCAGGCTGCCTATATACTTGCCTGCGAGAATGCCTGATTCTCGCAGGCTGCATTAAGATAGGGTGCAAATAGTTCGCACTGTAACAAAGGCCAGGGTGCGAACATCTTCTTAAAGGGGGAAAAGATGAAGTTCTCGAGCCTTCTAGAAGAGAATCTTCGAGAAGAATGAGTTGGCTAACGAATGGTTGTTCAAGTGCTCGCATTCCAGATATCTTGGGATCATTTTCTATCTAAGTAACTAAATTATATTCTCCTATATATTGAGTAGATTGCTCATGGAAAGGGTTAAGAAAGTTAGAAGCAAGCTAGCAAGAGATTGATTGGAGAATTGTTGGAAGCCTGTATGAAGGACTGATGCTACAGCAACAAGAGACTACAACAAGGTCATTACAAGTGGTTGATTTTCTTCATGCATGAGCAAGTGTGTGTGTCAGAACTAGGAGCCATCGAAAGGAGATCTACGACATCAAGACTCAGGTTGTAAGTTTCACTTTCAATTAATTCAATACAGTAATATGTCCCTTTCCCATAAAGATGATGCCACTTTATTACATGATTCCTTGATCACATGTATAGACTAGCTATTGAATATATTAATCTGTCTCTANGATCTAAACGATGCAAGAGCGTTGGAGTAAATCTTGGAACAACAGAGACCTAAGGAAAGAGTTCATAAGGTATGTCCATAATCCTTATCTCTTAGTTCACTCAATAGGCTAGATCTAGGGAAATAGTAGTATTTTGTCCTGTTTTGTACTAGATCCAGGTGGATCTAGGGAGATCGGTTCGTGTCTGCACTTACAGATTAATCCTGAAAAAAAATTGGCGACTCCGCTGGGGAACTTATACCTTTGTCTTTTTGGTTTTTTGAACTTTCTGTGGCCATTTGCTCTATTTTGATCATTCTCCTGTTTTGTCAGTGTCTGATTCCTCAGGATACCCTGAGAGACCTTCTGGGTCTATAAACCAGTTTGAATTTTGCTTGCATTTTCAAATTTTTAGTATCTTCAGGGATTCTCGCACTGTGTCCATTGACAGCCTGCGAGAATCACTTAGGTTCGCACCCTGCTTATAGGTTTCAGTGCAAATAGTTCACATTCTGCATTAAAGTGGCCTGCAAGAATACTATATTCTCGCACTGTGTCGAAGGCTTGCCTGCGAGCAAGATTTTGAAAAATTTTGAAATCAAGTTTTGACTTTGTCAATTGCTTTGAATAGTTGATTTGTGTCTTTTTGGCTTACTGGATCATTGACTTATACACCTCTTGATTTAGTTTGCTTCCTTGAATATATTTAGGGTTTCTAGGTCTTTCTTGCCTTTGATAGCTTGACTTTCTTTTCTCGGCTCTCTTTGGCATTTTCTTTCTCTCTGATTTCTGGAGTTGGGTGTGTCTGGTGGCTGAGAACCAGTGATTGGTAGAAGGTTAAGTGCTTGTGGTTTTCTCTTTTGCTTGGTGGTTTTAAAGAACATTTTTCATTTGCTTTGGGAAGACTCATTGGTTTGGTTTTTGTTTTTACTTTCATTGAAAGAATTGGTTGGGTTGTTTTGTTTTGATTCGGTATGATTTGATTTTCGTTTCTCATTAATCAGAGTTCTTCTTGGAAAGTGAACAATATGTTTTCTTTCAAGATTTTGTTTTTATCATTTTGAAAACATTGCAAATCAAATTTTAGAGCTTATTGAGGTATTGGAAAAAGACATTTAGAGATTGTTATTTGATACATGATTACTTGCATTGACATCTGAAAGGAAATTGAGCATTTCATTTGCATTGTAGTATTGAGATTGATTCGGAAAACGCAGCATATTGTCCTGGGATGCCCTTCTAACACAAGGGTTAAGCACTAGGTCGCATTGGTGTTGGCAGAGTTACTAACCCTACTTTGTTGACATCGGTGTAGAGATTGCACGTATTACGGGGATCACTCCGAGGTATACCCACNGGAAGCCTTTGAGTTGGTTTTGGGCTTGATACCCTGCCCTTGCATGTGGATCGGACTGACAACTGTTCCCCCAGGCTATATTGTTGTTTGTGGTGACCTTAGTGGCCTATCTCTCTAGGTTCTTACCCAAGGTGACTATGGAGGGGAAAGTCTTCACGGTACCTGGAATCGACGTTGATCAAACTCACTCGGGCTCCTTGGAGGGTATACCCACGATTATGTGTGGGATCTTGCACCAGGGCGTAAGTCTGTTAAGCAGGTCGTCAACGTAAATTTTCCACAATAGCCCTGCCCCTTCTCGTCTCGTTGTTGCGACGTTGGATTTCATCACCAACTAGTGGCTTCGAAATTAGAAGGTATTGTTTGCTTGGTGATTGTTTCCTAGTTTTTGTTTTCTAGTGTGTGTTGTGGTTTCTCGAAGTTGACCATAGGATTTTCTTGGTGGAGTTTGTTAGTTGTCTACAATTTCTCCCCCACGACGTTCACGTAGGATGCAAGGTTTATCCCTTGAACAT
>JASDQU010302015.1:0-13771 GCA_032191745.1 Picea mariana
ACCTAATTCAAATACTGAAGGCCTAAATCTAGAAAGCTTGCAATTCACTATTCAAACGATTCTAGAAGCACAGGATAACTTGATGCCTCCTAAGCCCTGAGGAAGTAGCTGAACAAGAGACAGTAGAAGAAGATGAATCCTCCCCAAACATTTTTGGACATTTCTCGGATAGTATTTTTCAAGCTAATTTCAAAACAGTGCATCCTTACAATACTAGGAGTAAGACAACAAACAAGTCTTCTTCTGAAATCACTACGACTTTGCCCCAAAAAAAGTCTAAATCAACTGAGACTAAACAAAATTATGTAAACCCAAGCTTATATTATGATTTGGTTGAAGATCTAAAAAAGCTAAGGGCTAATATTTATGTTTATGAATTATTAAAATTCCCTTTTCTTCTACAAAAAATGCTACAGAATATTGCAGAGAACGGAAAAAATGGCAATCCAAGCAGTAGCAAAGGTTTTCAAAACAACCCCAAAGTTCCTCAAAAGGCCTCCACCAAGACTATTTCTGATTCTCACGAGAAAAGAGACCTTCCTGTAAATAATGTAGCAAATGTAGATAAATTAGTTATAGAGGCCACGAGTAAAAAGCAACAAGCTTCCACCATTAGTACTTGCAGAAATGTCCCTCCATTTTTGTTAACTTTTGAAATCTTCAATAGGAACATGCATAACTGTATGGTAGATTCAGGAGCGTCATCTAACATAATTCCATGGTCTGTGTGTCAGAAGATTAATGCTGAAGTTCAACCATCCACCTTGAAGATCATCCAGCTTGATCGAACTAGTGTTAAAGTTATAGGCGAATTGAGAAATGTGCTTATAAGATTGTCATCAAACCCTAAAGTTCATCAAGTAATTGATATTATTGTTGTAGATATCCCAGAAGTTTATGGTTTGTTTTTAAGTAGAGACTAGTCAGAACAGCTACACGGCTATTTTGCGATGGATTGGTCCCACTTGTGGCTGCCCGAGAATGGAAAGCCCAACATAATCAAGGTAAATCGGGAACATTACCTAAAGTTCATAGTAACAGATTTAAATGATCCCAATGAGCCATTCACACCTTCTGCTGATTCACTCAAAATACAAAGGATGGATACCTTTTTCGACAATTTCATGGCTGAAACTTCCGTTATCACTAACCTGGAACAGAAGTCTGAAATTTTAACATATACACAGCCGGCAGCTTCTACCCAATGGTCACATGCACACGAAAAAAATCAAATATGGTCTCTTTACTTTGACGGGTCAAAATCCAAGGAAGGAGCTGGTGCAGGCTGCGTGATTATTGATGCAGCAGGTAACAAAACCCTGATTACGTGCAGGTTAGAGTTTGAATTGACAAACAACATAGCAGAATATGAGGCTTTATTGCAAGGCCTCGAGAAAGCATTAGATATGAATGTTCAAAATTTGACTGTCTTTGGCGATTCAAAAATTGTGGTTAGACAGGTAAAAAATTCTATCCATTGTTTATCTCCGCACCTTAAAAGCTACCAATCTGAGGTATGGAATTTGATGAATAAGTTTTCTGCAATTAACATAAATTATATTCCTAGATTGAATAATTCAGAAGCCGACTTGTTAGCTAATGTAGCTTCGAAACTTTTTTCTGTAGAAGGCTTATCTCAGAATGCATTCTCCGTCAAACTGTTGTTCAGACCATCTGTCCTCAACAACATCACGAATTGGAGAGTCTTCGATGACGATCAACAGATTATAAGTTTCCTGCATATGGAAGAAAATTTCCAGGGCGCAGTAATCGACGAAGGTACTCATGATGAAAATCTTCATGACTTTACGGTAATACCAGATCCAAGATCTCCTGAATCTTCATCAGACATGGTAAATTCTATCCTGAAATCTGTAGTTAGATTAGAAAAATTTTATGATCTTCATGACAAGTTCAAAAAATCAGTGAACTATAAAACGAATAGTTCCTCTTTAACGTATGAAAAAGTAAACTTGGGAACTAAAGACAATACACAGTGCATTAATTTAGGGGTGGGATGTTCTGAACAAGAAAAAGCAGCGTTTATTAAATTGTTTAAGGAATTCAAAGATGTTTTTACTTGGACGTATGACGACCTAAAAACCTTTGATCCTAACATTATACAACACATTATTCCTATGAAACCCCAAACCCAACCTTTTCAACAAAAGTCAAGGAAAATGCATCCAAAACTCGAACCAACTGTCAAGAAGGAATTAAATAAACTCCTGAACGCTAAGATAATCTTCCCATTTAGGCACACGCAATGGGTCTCTAATCTTGTCCCTGTCCGGAAGAAGAGTGGTGAAATCCGACTATGTGTTTATTTTTGAAATCTTAATCAAGCGTCTGATAAAGACAACTACCCTGTCCCACCCATGGAACAGATCCTTCAACAAGTATCTGGTTCTGAAAGATTATCCTTATTGGATGGTTTTTTAGGGTATAACCAAGTCCTGATGTCCCCTCCAGACCAACTTAAAACCACCTTCCGCACCCCATGGGGCACCTACGCTTATAGGAAGATGCCCTTTGGACTCATAAATGCTGGTGCCACTTTCCAGAGAGCAATGGACATCGCTTTCCGAGGCTTAATCAATCAATCTGTCGTAGTTTACCTGGATGATGTTACTGTCTTCTCAAAAAATAAAGCAGCTCATCTAGCTCATTTAAGATCCGTTCTACAGCTATGTCGTAAGTACGACATTTCTTTGAATCCTAAAAAATCTATCTTTGCAGTAGAACAAGGTAAGCTCTTAGGATTTATTGTATCAAGCGAAGGGATGATTATCGACCCTGAAAGAACTCAATTCATTTTGAAACTCCCCCCTCCCTAATCAAAAAAATGACGTACAATACCATTGGGAACCTTTAGAAAACCAGGCTTTTAATTCAATAAAAAAGGCCATAATAGATGCTCCTTCTCTAATGAGCCCCAAATTTTCGCAAGACTTCACTCTCTACACATTCACTTCTGACCGCTCTTACGACGCTGTCCTAACTCAAAAGAACGTTGAAAACAATGAAGTCCCAATTGCCTTTATGAGCTCAGCCTTCAAAGGGGCAGAACTTAATTACCCAGCAGTAGATCAGCAAGCCTATGCTATTTTTAAAGTAGTAAAGCACTTCCGATCTTATCTTTTGAAATCTAGGACGAAAATCATTGTCCCTTACCAATAAATATAAATAGATATTCATAACATAATAATTAATTAATAAATAATAGCTATTAATAATGAAAGGACATGTCTCAAATGACATGACTATTGGTAAGGGAACCCCTGCGTGGGTATATAAACAAGCCCTCATTCTCAATTGTATATCATCTAATCATATCTTATCTATTCATATTTTATACATTATTCCTACATGGATTATTATGTTATATTCCAAGTATTTTGGATAATTCTTGTGTGAGGGAACTTTGTTCATCTCATTTGGTATCAGAGCAAGTCTGATCCTAGTTGTTGGCCACTTTCCATTCAGACTTTGTCTAATCTGGTTTTTGACCAGCCCACATTTTCAGAGTTTCTCTGTTTATCTTGGTCCTTGACCATAATTCAGGCTTTTAGCCACACTCCAATTATCAGAGTTTCTGTGTCTCTGGTCCTTGACCATAATTGGCTCTTGGCTGTATAAAATCCAAATATTCTATTGCAAAATTCAAAAAAGAATCATTCCACTGCAAGGCAAATACGAAGATAAAGATACAATTTATAGTTCAGAAATTTTGTTGGAGAAATACCATTTAGCTGCTACCTATATGTATAAAGAAGAATTAAGCACCGAAAGAACTGTTGCAGAAATACATTCTGTCAAAACTAAACTAAAACATAGGAAGCCCTAAACAAAGACGGTGAGGAAGTAATAAGCAATATAAGGGCAGACTTCTTGCCACACTTGAGAGAAAATCCAACGCTGTCCACGACCTGTATATTAGCAACAAATCTTGATATCGTGCCTAATTGTCAAGTTCTGATTGGAAACCACTACACAAGGATTTGGATTGTTAATTTGTGGAAGGTTACTTGAAAAGGTGTGAAGGACATGGTGCTTCAACGTATATTAGCAATCAGAATTTTGAAACGTCTTTTGGAGCCGCCATCGATAGCATAAACTGTGATATTGGTCAAAAGGAATTAATAAATTAAAATAAACGCTTCATTGATAGATTAGGGCCCACAAAACGTGGGAAATAACCCTGTAGCCGCCGTAGTCTTATACCACAAAGAAAAGGATCCTATCTACCATGCAAAGATCCTTTTCAAAACCGTGAGGTGATAGGTCATAGCCGTCGAATTTGTGAGGTGATACGGCACAACCCTCGACGAAATTATTTTGTTTTGGGAAATATACAATTTGCTAGTATTGATTTTCTTATCATATAAGTCATCGGTCCCACCCTGTTCCTTTACGATTCTAACATAGATCCATCGTGACTCTAGAGTAGTACCCCCTTACGTACATATTAATATTAAATTTAATATATATAAATTATAATTAAAATAAAAAAAAAAGGTGATACGTGTTTACCTATCAAATCCGTAAGGTAATACATAACCTGTGGATTATGTAAGGTGATACAACACAACCTTTTGAAGGATTAAACAGAAATATACAAACCATATAAATAAGTATATTAAGTGAATATACATATTAGGGGATACCATCATATGAGTCAACAAAAATTCTTGTTAACTAATAAGCAATTTGCTAGTATTGAGTTACTTATTATATAAGTCAAAGTGAATAATTAGTGTAGGGTGGTTAAAGTAATCAAGTCGTGAGCCTTATGTCAATTATCAACTACAAAATTGGGAAAATAAGAAAAATAAGAACATTCTTAATTTGAGAAAAGAAAAGTCAAAGATATATTAAGAAAAGGTCCTTAAGCTTTAATTTGAAGATATAAAAGGATAATTTAAAAAAAATAAATATATATTTTAATTTCCAAATTAAAAGGGATAAAGTGATTGTTCAAATTTCTAAGTGATATTTCAAAAAGTAACGTGATATAAAAAAGGGTTATATTAAAAATACATAAGGGTCTTTTTTTTAATACTCAACTATCAAAGGAGCTATAAGAAGTGAAGGTTGTTATAAGTAAAAAGGACTAGGTTTAACATTTTAAAGTGAAAAAGTTACACTTTAAATAAAGTATTTATTAAGTTGCTTTTAAATATAAAAAAATTGGAGAAAAAAGTAAAAAAGGTATTCATAGTTTCAATTAAAAGTATCCAAAAATAAAGTGGAAAGGTGGAGTTTTTTTTTATATAAGTCAGATATTAATATTTTTAAAGTGAAAGGACTTACACTTAAATAAAAGGTTATTTTTATAAAGTTATAAAAGTTAACCAAAGATCAGAATTATAAGGTTGTGAAGTGTAAGAGAATTATAAGGTTGTGAAGTATTTAAAAATATAATTAAAAAAAAAATTCTAAAAAGGATTGAAGAAACATTTAAAAATCATTTGTTATGGAAGAATATCAAGATAATTCAGAAATACAATCACGAATATTGGAAGGAGAATTAGGACATTACAAAGCGAGCAATAAAATATTATAGTTTGAAATTGAGAAGGAAAAATATTTTAATGGATTAACACAGAAAGATAATCGTTACTTCAAAGAGCGTATTCGGGAACTCATTGCACAAAATGAAGAACTAAAGACTGAAAGACAAAAAATGGACCAAGACTTACTAGAATGAGATGAAGAAATATTACAATTAAAAAATTATAATCAAAATTTACTAGTTAAAATCATAAAGTTAAAAGACAAGAAGCAAGGGAATACAAATTCAGAACAAGAAAATCAAGGTCTCAAGGAGAAATCAACTGAAAAGGAGGAAGAAATCTCCTGCCTAAGGAACCTTAACCGGAAGTTACTTGAACAAATTAAAATCTTAAAGGACGAAAGAAAGGAGAATCTAGAATTAGAAAAAGACAATAAGTCAAAAAATAAGGAAGAAATTTTACGATTAAGACGACATAATCAAGATCTATTAACTCAGATTAAAAAGTTGAAGCATGATAAGAAGACTATACAAGAAAAACTAGATCGCAAAACATCATTGGTTGATAAGGAAACGATGACAGACCCAATCAACCTTACAACTCAAAAGGAGGCAAATCCAGTTGATGTAAAGAATTTTTCAAATATCGAGGTACAAACAAGCCAGGGATATCAAGAAGACTCAATTCCAAAAGTTAATCAAGAAAAATATGCAAGTATAAGAAGTAAAGATCAAGTTGCAAGGATGCCTTATCGACATCCTAATTACAAAAGTAAATACTTCAACCAATCAATGTATCAGCAAAAACAAATAACCACTATATCAAAGAATATTACTTCCACTACAAGTGAGGGTCAAAATAGAAACGATCATGGGAGTATAAATGTATCAAGTTCTTTCCAAGAACCATATAAAAACCCAAATCCACAGAAGATCGAATTAGGATGGGCAAACTCCTTTACAATTCGACAGTTTTGCTCAGCGCTTAGAAGATCCTATCATCTCAGGTCCTCAACGATTACTAACTCAATAATGAACAAGCGTGAGACAACAATTACAAGCTAGATCAAGAGATAAGTCTTCCATAACGTATGCTTTGAGGACAAAGCATTTTTAAGGGGAAGGCAATGTTATGAACATAAATATACATATAAATAGATATTCATAACATAATAATTAATTAATAAATAATAGCTATTAATAATGAAAGGACATGTCTCAAATGACATGACTATTGGTAAGGGCACCCCTGCGTGGGTATATAAACAAGCCATCATTCTCAATTGTATATCATCTAATCATATCTTATCTATTCATATTTTATACATTATTCCTACATGGATTATTATGTTATATTCCAAGTATTTTGGATAATTCTTGTGTGAGGATCTCAGAGCATGAAAACTCACAGCTGGAATTCATGTTTGATTTCATCAAAGGGTTAATGTTCATGTGGTTTATCGTCGATTTGTCTTATTTTGTTATGAACATGGTTGTTTCCATGGTTATCACCGCTTGGTATCGAACACACCTTGGTTACATATGTATTAAACCACCACCCATTTAGCATTCGACTAATGTTAATGGGGTTTTAATTTATAAAATCTTTTGATTCAATTGTTTATTTGACATTTTGATTTTGTGATCAAATCGTGGATATGCATACGATTGTTTTCAACTATTATAATCTTTGTGTGTACCATTATGCCGAGGTGTCATTCCAAGTACAGCGTGGTATTATGTTTTTGCATGGCCTCGATCTACATGACTTTTCTCACACGCATAGCAATTAACACTCCTGCCTACCATTTCAAGCTATCTTTGCATTTCGTTGGGGAAGCTCGGGGCAATGGCTCTGTGCTTGTACTGTCAAACCCTACCTCTGAACCCCGTGTCAGTTCCTTGCTGTTATCCATGGCTCTTGTAGTGAGAACTGAGCCCAACGGTGTCCAGATGTTGTTAGCGTTTGATAATGCCCGAGAAGACTTAGAAAGGAATGGTTGGCGTGTCTTTGTTGAAAAATTCGAGGGTTTTAATTTAACATTCGCTCAAGAATTTGCGCTAACGTTATATGGTTGCATAGCTAAAATAGGAGACGTCCAGCTTGAGTTAAACGAAGATTTTATTATCCAAGCCACCGGTCTGCCAGTGGTGGGACAAAAGTGGTTTAAAAACTCAAAGGTTGAAGAGGTTCCTTGGTCATTGTTGTTCACCTCAAGGAGGATTACCAGTTGCGACCGAGGTATGTCCATTACAGCTCTAAAACCTAGATGGCACGATCTATTAGCTATTGTCAAATAGTTCATTACCTGTGAGGGGAGATATGGTTTGGTTTTCTTATATCACTTGCGATTGCTCATGAGTTTTATCGATTTCCCTCTGAACATGCCTTATTTTCTCCTTCGAAGTATATACAAAATGGCAAAGCGTTTTAAAAGGAAGAAATCTAATTCTAGCTTGTTCCATCATTGTCTGATCAAGATTATTATTGTACATTAGTTGAAATTAAAGGATGATTGTTGGGATGCCTTCCTGTTAAGAAATGGTTTTGTTAGCAGTGAAATAGGACAAGTTGACAAGTCTGTCGTCACAGAAACCCTCGTCGAGCCTACCATCTCTCCTCCTTCGTTCTTGCCCTGTGATCCTATTTCTAATGTGGAACCCTCGACTTATCCTGACACTACCCAACCTAACACTCTACCAGATTCATATCCCAAAGGTGGTGTTAAGTCTGTTAAAAAGTCCGCAAAGAAAAAGTGTAAAGGCAATGTTGATATCAATTATAAGAGTAAAAGAGCCACTCGTTGGGTTTCACGATGTGCCCAAAATAAACCTAAGCCCTGTGCAGACCAAAACGCAATTGTGTTAAGCGAAGATTTTGATTCTGAAATTGAAATATTTTTAACTGAAGAATATCCATATTCGTATGGACTTTGCTCTGGTAAACCCTATGATTATGTTACAAACCTTCCACCGTGTCTTAAAGATAATCTCGATTTCCCTGGAATCAAACTCAGTAGTGAACCTATAGGTCAAATGGAAAATTCCCCACCTGTTAATACCATCACTGATAATACACAGTCTATTCAGCCGCAATGTAACGAATGTCAAGCATGGATTGATATGTATTACAGAGACGTGCCCTTACTTCAGTCTCAACTAAAATCCTTGGAAGACTAGGTGAATTTGGTAACGAACGAGAATGGTAGACTACAATCCGTAGCTCAAACCAAAGATAAACGACAAAAAACCATAGGGTCTGTTGTTTTTAAGAACGTGGAAGCAGGGACTGCCATTGTGAATTCAAAGATTGCTTGATTAAGTCGAATCCCTTAATCTGAGGTATGATGTTTAAAAATAAGTTTCGGATGATTTTGTCTTTTTTTAATTAGAATACATGATTTGTTTGCACAGATTACCTCTAGTCTGTTTTGATTGATTCAATAAAATACGATTCTAGTTATAATTATAACTAGCTACAGAATCATGAGATTCTGTAGCTAGTTACTAGAATTCGAATTTCTTGTTTTTATAACCAAAAATGCATCTGAAATCTTTTATTCTGATGTGTTTCAGGAACCTATGATTTCTAAAGGAGATTTGGGCCACTGGTGGCATCTCTCAGCATGCTATTTTTTATGTTGTTTTAGAATAGGCTGTTAGTTTTGATATCAAGTAGAATCTGGGAGGTTGCATCCCCCACAATTTTTGGAACAAATTAGATGATATCCACAGGAAACATTTTGATCCTGTAACCTATATAAACGTATTGTTTTGTAAACTAAAGACCATCACTGTCTGGGAGAAAAAACTATGGATTTATGATTGACAGACTTGAATGGAAGTTGATATTGGTATAGCTTTAGCTTCGATATATCGTATTTTTATTCAAGTTTTGGTCATTTTGATTTGTAATTAAATTGTGACTACTTTAGATATCATGGTTTAATACAGATTGATGTGATGAAATTTATATGATGTCCGTGTTTTATGTCCCTTATATTATATACGACAATTACTCTGTTCAAATTTGATGATTAGAAGATTAATCTTCTTTATTCAATGAGCAGTTATATACAAATTTTTACAGCTAGATTTATCTCAATGTGACCATTTGTAAAATCATATAAATTGTTGTCACTACTTCTCTTATATGTTCTGTCATTAGCATTCAATCACTACTGCTTCACGTTTACGAGAAGCGTTTGTAAGATTTGATGTGGTTTACCTCATCAAATAGCAAAATTGGATATTGTATGCAGAACAAATGGGAGATGCGATTACAGGTTAGTTTCCTCGTTTTATTTCATTAGTTTAATTAATATAGGAATTTCTTGTAGTCTAAATATATTGTATTGTTTGTTATCTTTGTTTTTCAATTAGACAGTTGCTATTTCATTTCTTGTTTATAAAAGTTATAAAAAAAAAATCAAAAAGACTGAATGATAGTTTTGTTGTCATAAATCAATACATATTTGATTTTCGCAGGTTTAGATCAAAATTTGCATTATGTAAATATTATACATATATTAGAGATATAATCATATAGATATATTGTACATATAATAAGTAGAGCTATTTTATAAATATTAGTTAGTAAACTGTAAGTATATTTTAGATTTGTATATATTTTTCAGCAAGTGTTTTTTTTTATTAAGTTAGTGTCTTTAGTTTTGTTTTTTCACTTTCTTAGGACTTAGATCGGCCAACGGAGCCGCTAAACCCGTCGGAGTGGATTAATCCAAACGGATTGGGTTAAGTAGACAACCCCAGACCGGATTCACTCCTCCAGTTGATGAGCGGTCAATTTCGCTCGTCAACACCTTCCAACCCGAAAACAAATATCTCGGCTATGATGCATTTCTTGGTCAATATTGGAACTTCAGAACAACCCAAATATGTAAATTTAGACACCTATTATTCAGAGACAAAAAAACACACATTCACAAAATTGTTTAAGAAGTATCGAGATGTTTTTGCTTGGACTTATGATGATCTGAAAACATATGATACCCGAATAATACAACATGTGATCCATATTAAAGAGGGTATCAATCCATTCTAGTAGAAGCTCAAAAAGATACATTCGACTCTTGAGCCTCTTATACATAAAGAATTAAATAAGGTGTTAGATGCCTGAATCATTTTCAAGGTTCGACATTCAACTTGGGTTTCTAACATGGTGCCCATAAAGAAGAAGTCGGGAGAAATCAGAATTTGCATAGATTTCCAGAATCTAAACCGTGCTTCTAACAAAGACAATTACCCTGTTCACCCAATGGAGAAAATCCTGCAGCTTGTCTCCAGATCTGAGTTGTTTTCTCTATTAGACAGGTTTTTAGGATACAATCAGGTTCTTATAGTAGAACCTGACCAATTAAATACCATGTTCCAAACCAAGTGGGGGATGTATTCATATAGAAGAATGTCCTTCGGTTTGATGAACGTGGGAGTTTCTTTTCAAAGGGAAATGAATATCACTTTTAAAGGACTAATCGGTCAAAGTGTAGTGGTCTACGTTGATTATGTTACTGTTTACTCAAAGAAGATGGAAGACCTTCCCAAACATTTGAAGAAGATATTTGAAAGGTGTAGGAAATATGGGATTTCTTCGAATCCCAAGAAAACTGTGTTTTTTTTGTTTCAGAAGGCATTCTACTAGGACATGTGATCTCCAAAGATGGGATTTTGGTGGACTTGGAAAGGAAAAAATACATTCTACAAATTCCTCCACCTCACAACAAGAAATCAATGCAGTCATTCTTTGGCAGAATTAATTTTGTGAGAAGATTCGTTCCATATTTTACTAATATTGTTAAGCCACTTCAAAGGATGATCAAGAAAGATATTCAATTTAAATGGACACCAATGGAGAAGCAAGCATTCAAGAATATCAAAGCTACCATAGATGTTGCTCCAACTATGCGAAGTCCATATTTTAACAAGGGTTTCTTACTATATACATTTATGTCTGATCACTCCCTCACAACAGTGCTCACATAGAAAGATGAGAAAGGAGACGAATATCATGTGGCGTTCATGCGCACTAGAATACAAGGTGTTGATTTGAATTATCCCCCAGTGGATAAGCAAGATTTTGATGTCCATAAAGCTATTAAATAGTTTAGACCTTATATCCAAAAAAATCATACAAAAGTCATCATCCCTCACCCATAGGTCAGGTCACTTTTTGTTCAAAGAGAGCTGGGAGAAAGACGAGGAAATTGGATGACGACCTTAAAAGAATATGACCTAGAGTTCAAACCAGCCAACATCGTTAAGGGTCAATTCCTATGAAAATTAGTGACACAAGATACCAATGATGAAGATCAAGAGGAGGATGGATGGTAAGATGAACCAACAATGTATACAAAACAGGTTCCATATATTTCGGCCATTGAGGGATCATATTATAATGATCTCAAATATTACCTGCAACATGGCACACCCCCATATGATCTCAATTCTAAGAATAAGAGATCACTATGATTAATATCCTTACAATATCAACTGCTACATGGCATCTTGTTTAGAAAAAACTATGATGGAGTGTTGCTATGGTGCATCAAAAAGAAATCTGTTGATAAGGTTATGAAAAACATGCACGATGGACTAGCTGGTGGCCATATTTTAGGAGACACAACTTCTCACAAAGTGTTGAAATATGGATACTATTGACCCATGTGTTTTAAGGATGCCCATGCATACTCAAGGAGATGTGAAGCATGCCAGAAAACTACAAGAAAAGAACAAAAAATTGTTGTTCCACTGTAAAATGTTGCTAATGAAGAACCCTTTAAACAGTGGGGGTTTGAAATCATTGGTGAGATCAACCCCCATTCCTCCAAACAAGGCAGGTACATTCTAACCACTAGGATTAGTTTACATGTTGGGTTGAAGCAGTACCACTGGTCAAAGTAAATGAAGAGGTAATGATTAATTTTCTTAAACAAAACATCATCACAAGGTTCAGAGTTCCTAACTAACTCTCTAGTGTTTGATAATGAAAATTATTTTTCATATTTAAAATTATCTAATTTTTCATTAGAGAAATGGATTATTTTTAAGTACTTGGCCAGCTATTATCCTTACGGTAATGGCTTGGCAAAATCCACAAACAAAAACATGATCTGCATCCTCAAACGAACAGTGGTCAGTCACTAGAGAAATTGGCACGATACTTTATCAAATTCCCTCTGGGATGATCGCGTCACTCCTAAGGTCACCATATGGAACTCTCCATATTTCCTTGTTTATGGGAAAGAATTTGGTTTACCCTCAAATATCTACCTTCATTCCCTAGAACTCACTCAACAATCCCAAGGAAGAGAGTGCCCCGTCATTCAATGACGTATCAATACATTGTTAAGTTTATAAGAGAGTCACACTAAATCCAAAAGAAAGTTTGAAATTCACCAACATACAGTAAAATTTTGGTTTGATAAGAAATCTGTTGGTGAGAAGGAATTCCAAGTTGGTGATTTAGTCCTCAAATGGGACAAGCCTCACGAAGATAAAGGGAAACATTCAAAGTTCCAAGAAAATTGACTTGGTCCTTACATTATCAAAGAAAACATTATCCAAGGTGCCTTTCATTTGCAAAACCTTCAATGGGAAGATGACCCTCTCCCCGTTAATGGAAAAATTATTAAACATTACATCAACTAGCCCTTCAAGTTACTTCTCACATGTACATAAATAAATATTTGAATTTTACCTTTCTTGCTCCCCATTGTTTTTTATTTTTGTTTTCAATTTTTTCCTGGTGTGTCTTGTTGTTTATAATTTTAGACTCTTTTTCGTATTGAAAAATGCTACCCTGATTTTTGAGTTCCCAATATCTTAGTCCTGGTCATACATTTAAATAGTAACAAATCTAATGTCAACATCTTGATAATTCTGTGACATAGTGTTGTTGATACTGAGAGGGGGGTGAATCAGTATCAAGTACAATTTAAAACCTTTTTCAACTTATACTTAAACCATTCAACTATATCCAATGAGCAATGAACAACAGTATAATAGTTACACCAATACACCACAATACACCATGCACAATATATGAGAAATAATCAATAGTTATTGTTCAAGGGAAGTAATGACTTCCAAAGGTAGCTATAGCTTCCAAATGTAAAGGGAGGGATAAACATCCAAGAGGAAGATACAATCCTCCAATATCAAGAGAGAGTTGAACTCTCCATACTTTCCCCTTCCTTCCACCCAACAATATATGAGAGATAATAAAACTTTACATTA
>JASDQU010302016.1:2070-13820 GCA_032191745.1 Picea mariana
TAGAGATATGTTGAGTAGGATGTTCCCATGGCTGAGCATAGGTGGACGTGATCCTAGTGGCTGAGCACTAGTGAGTGTGTATTCTGATGATTCTTCTGTGAGACGTAGTGAGATAGAGACTTGGACATCCCTGTGGCTGAGCATAGGTGGACGTGCCCCTAATGGATGAACACTAGTGGGTGTATGAGATCCCTTGCTATATTGTCTAAGAGTCGGACTTACCTGTAACCCTACTTGTGATGTAAAGGGTACAGGTCGGCGCCACCATAAAGTAAAAGACAATTAATGTAAAAGACAATTAATATGGTAATTATTAATTATATTTTGATTTATTGAGGTCAGCCCTGTTGTGCCACTAGACACTACTTTTTATATGTCTAGTCTAATATAAATAAATGTGATTTCCCCATTGATGAAACACAACACAAGTGTGAGTTTGTAAATTTCAGCAAGTACTTGTTCTTGGGCTGAAGTGCACACTTCTCTTGGGTGCTAGTATTCTTGGTTTTGTGAGCACCATTTTGTGTGCTAGGTTTATGGTGTGGGAGGTCTTTCTCTTGAAGAATATAACAAAGGATTGGATGGGTTTTCTTCGCTTGTTGAGAAGGGTTTCCCATGATACTTCTTGTGTACTTGTGATGGTGTTTCTTCTTGTGATCTTGGTTACTGCAACAAATTGTTTATAGTGTAACTGCAATTGTCTATGGTTCAAGTAAAATGATAAAATTTGAATAAACTTCATGCTTGAGCCTAACCTAGTGAAAAATCAACATCGATATCATGGTGGTCAATATGATAGGTCAACTTGTGGGAGACATAAATTTTGCATACAAACCCTAATTGAGGTGATATTCACATCATTGGAAATATCTCAATGTGTAGAACAATGTCAACAAGATGAGAACTTTGTTAATAAAGTTTTGACTCCAAAAATGGTCATTTAAGTTGTCAAACAAGGTTCAAAAGTTTGTGGGTCTCAAATCACCACAACAAATTTGTCCCTACAGTTGGGCCTCAAGCCAATGGCACCAATTTTCCACTCAAAAAGTACCAAAATAGATAACAAATTATATAATGATCCATTTTGGATCATACCTTCCCACTTAGGGAAGCTCCTAGTCTTCAAAATATTTTATTGAAGGAGGTGAGAAAATCTTTCCTCTACCTTTTCCCTGGAGTACTATTTGGCCTTGCCTAGAATTTGTGCTTTGAACCCAACTTGCGAAAGTTCATATTGCCTTTGTTTGGTTGTTCTGGACTTATTCTGCAAAATTGTATCTTGTACTAACTCTGCTTGAGCTTCTGGTGCTAAGTCCTTAATGGTAGGTAATATTTTCTCATTGGTTTCCTATTCCAACATGGAAGGTTTATAAAGTTTAATATTTTCTACATTCACCATTGAGTAAATGTGCATATATGGGGGTAAACTGAGTTTGTAGGAATTATTACTCTCCTCCAACACTTTAAAAAGACCACACCGTAGAGTCTTGATCTTCTTTCCAGGACCTTGTAGCATTTCTTTGTTTACATGCAACCAAACACTATCTTCCACCTTGAATGTTCTCTCAATTTTACGTTGATCATGTCGAGCTTTGTATGTTTCTTGTGAATTCTTCAATGTCTCTTGTGCTTGCAAATGAATATGATCGATCTTATCAATGAATATTTTAGTCTTGAATGCTTCTCATGTGATGTCTTCTTTCACTCTTCATGTTTTCCATATACAACATCTAAGGGTGAAGGTGTAAAATACCCAAAGCAAGCTTCAAAAGGGGACTTATTGGTAGAAAAGTGGACTACTCTATTATAAGAGTGTTGAATATAAATCAAAATTTTTTCCCAAGTCCTTGGATCCTTTTGATTGCAACCCCTCAAATGATGAACCAATGTCTTGTTCACTACTTTTGTCTGCCCATTTGTATATGGATGGAACACTATGGATATCTTCAATTTGGTGTCCATTTTCTCCCAAAGTTTATTCCAAAAGACATTGATAAATCTTGTATCTCTATCTGAGATGATGCTCATTAGTATCCCAAAGTGCATCCAAACCTTTTCAAAGTATATGTTTTCTATGTCTTGTTCCTTGATGGTCTTTTTACAATGCATGAGAATGCACATTTTGCTAAATTTGTCAACTACCACAAACAGATAGTCATGTCCCTTGTCCTTGGCAAACCACCCACAAAATCCAGGGAGATTCTCTTCCTTGGTCTAGTAGGTATAAGTAAGGGATGGCATAAATATTTCTTCCTATTACTAGGTTTGCTGGTAAAACAAAGTATGCTTCCTCTAATAAACCGAGCCACATCTTGCATTCTTGCTACACATACTTTTATAAGTTGGTAGTTGTCTTCCAACACCGAGATGCCCTGCAACTTTATAGGTGCAAGTCTCTTTGATAAGCTACAATCTTTCACCTTTAGGGACACATAACTTATCATAGACCTGTTATCCCCAAATCCTAGGGATAACTAAGGAGATGATGTCTCAAGGCCCTCAGGTTGTAGACATGGAGTACTAAGAGACAACTTGACCAACAATGTCCACTTGCACAGATAGAGACCCATCTCATCACCACAACTCCAGGTTTGTCACGACGGTATCCACCACATCACCTAGCCTCCAGAAGACATTGGGTCTTGTTCCATGAGGTACAAGTTGGGTATTATGGTGAGTGCCATTTCAATATTTGAGGCATTTGAGTTTTGTTGCATCTATTACTGCTTTTGATTATGTAAATTTGCTTGGACATTATGGTTTTTGCCTTGTTTTACTTTGGTGGTTGACATTTCACCCCAGTAAGTGGGTCACCCATAGGGATATGTATGCTACTGGGAGGTCCTTTTGATGATTCATCATGCCATTCCCAACCATACTTGTCACTTTCCACATTTCATCCCCTCATCTCCTCACCTTTTGGGATTTTCCGGTGTACTGATCCAAGAAGGGGTTGTCCCTCATTTCATGGGAAGAAGGAGTTGAAGGCCCAGAGGCTTGTAGCTGGAAAAATATAAAATTCAAACCATTAACCTTCTAGATGCTCACCCAGGGATCCCGAGGACAATGAAATGTATCTCATAGGAAACTAATGGGACCTGTGAAAAATAAATATAACAAAATGTGAACCAGGGAGGAGCATGTGTGGGCATTGTTTTTATTGCTTAGGTAGAAGCCCCATACATGTTTACAACTTGGGGAAGCATGATGTGACTAGGGTAGAGTCAAGGTGGGCACAATTTTTCATGCTTAGGTAGAAGCCCTACCTTGCTTTCAACCTGGAAACATCCTAAAATAATAAAAGACAATAATTGGGCTTGGAACAAGGTTGCATTGAAAACGAAGGTACAACACACCCTCTACAAAGACACCCATAAGTGAGACATTACAACCCATTGTATGTCATGAACCCCATGCCCAAAGGTTTCCCCCCATTCATGACACCTCATCCATATGACTTAGAAGGAGGTCCTCTCGGGAAACACCCCTAAACTTGAGGAACGATTCACCCAATAGGTCGTTTTGTCAACCCTCCCATACCTAAACTTGGCAAATTGCATAGGGTATTTGAGCATTGGTTTATTTTGATGAAGTGGTTTGGGATGTACTTGCTTATATGGCCCTTTTATTGATTTGATTTACTCATCATGATGCACTTGACTTGAGATCCTTGGAGGGTGTATCCATTTGTTTTTGCAGGAACCAACTGGTGGACAATTTTAGAGGAACAAGCCTAGCTTGAACTTCCATGGGGCTTGAAGCCCACAAGTTGGATATCGGGGCCCACATGCCAGATGATGAAGACATGCCTTTGGAGGCCTAGAAGACATCATGGAGGACCTAACCTACCCCCTACCACCCAAACAATTTTCCTAAGAAGGCCAAAATGTCACCCTTGAGGGCTTGGCATCATAGTAGGGCTAGGGTTTGGTGGTGGTTGAGGACACTTGGCATGTTTTGAAGGAAGGAAGCGATAGATTATGGAGGAGAGGCTTGGATCGAAGACACATGGCCTTTGGAGGCCTAGCTCACAGATCTCCTACTCCAATGATTTGCAAAAGTGCCAAAACGTTACCCTAGAAGGGTGATGTCTTACTTAGGGTTTTACTCATGTGCAAATTATGAATTAAAAAAGTATTATTTTATGTAAAGGGGCAATATTATGGTTGTTGAACCCTTATCTTGTGTTTTACCCTAGCTTTGTGGACATACTATGTTTAGAACATTTTGTATAAATAAAGATCATTTGTATCTTATTTGGATCATAGCTCTCCCATTGTGAGAAGCCTCCTAGCTGAAATTTGCACCCTATTTGGGCAATTTCTATCTCTTGTGCTCTTGTTATGGTTTCTTTTGGCTATTGGTAGAAGTAGTGCGTTACTCCTCTTGGAGCTCTTTTCTTGCATATGTGGTGGATTATCTTAGTAAACAAAGGTTTATCTTGGTGTGC
Organism: Picea mariana; assembly: GCA_032191745.1. Classification (NCBI taxonomy): domain Eukaryota; kingdom Viridiplantae; phylum Streptophyta; class Pinopsida; order Pinales; family Pinaceae; genus Picea; species Picea mariana. Next base: position 6,521 of record JASDQU010302016.1, read on the forward strand.
TTGGACTAAGTAAGGAATCTATCTTATTGTTGTTTCATTGCTTGGTTACAAGTGTGATTTGCTAGAGTTTCTTGGGGAGTATAAGGGTTTACAACCCCACCATATCCATCATTTTTTTATTGAAATAATTTGTTGCATAAGGTTTTGCTAGGAAAAATAAAAGGGCTTACACCCTCCTAGTACATTCTAGTTAGCCTTGCTTTCCTTGGGGAGTAAGAGGGTTTACACCCCCAAGGAGATAATATTGCTAGCTCTTTTATTTTTGACTCCATAACCCAATAGATAAAGGCACTAAATCTAATTGCATTGGAGAAATAAAATCTTGCATTGGTTAACGTGAAAACTCAGGATTTTGAGATTGTCTAAATTGGAATCAATTCTATGCTTTATGTGTTTGGTTGAGAAACTAGGGTGTCTCATTTTGTTAATTACTTCTTGGTGTTGTTATAACATTTTATCTATAGCCATTATGGCTTAAGAAACCCTAATATAAATCTCTCAATAACTCACATTGAACCAACCATTAGAAGTTGCTAAAAGTTTTCCCCTATTCTCTACTAATCTCAACACACTTTTTGGGTGGATTGTTGGCAAGTTTTGGTGGTTGATCTCTTTGCTGTAACAACTTGTTTTCTACAACCATAAGGCTGATAATTATCTTTGCAATACTGATTTCTTACAACCTTGTATCATTTCTAAAGTCTTTTGCATTATTAATTGAGTTAAACTAGTCATTGTTAGCTAGTCTCTTGCAATCTTAACTAGACTTTTAACAACTTTATTTGCAGCTCTTATTACTCTTTGTTTCTGATATATATTGTTGTTTATTGCTGCAATTAGGGACAACAAGATTAACTTTCTAGTCCAACGTATTATTGGGCTTGTATCTTTGTTTTCCTTGTGTCTCAGGCAGGTACCATCACTCCTTGGAAAATATTCTATAGAGTGACACATCTCCTACCATCTACAAGATTCTTTTAAAACCCTTCTTACCTTACATAGTTGACCTATAGGGGGACTCTTCATCATCTCTTCTTTTTCCATCTCATTTCCCCTAGGGTCAACGGGATTCCCCCCTTGAGGTGATCACTTCATCTCTAAAGTGATGAGAATACCTATATAAGGTGACAATGGGTAGGTGTTCTTTTAGTTGTCACCATATTATGGTTTGGGTCAGGCTTTTCTCAACCTACTACTTGTGCGATAACAAGACCATTCTATCTTGGAGATGAGAGTCAACCTTCTTCTACATGAACTTGGCCTTTTAGTTGTGTTATCGCACAAACTGTAGGTTGGACAAAGCCTGAACCAATACATAAGATGACGATAACAGTGGGAGAGTTTACCCACAGTCACCTCAGATAAACCCTCTCCTCGCTTTAGTGAAGGAAGAATCCAGCACAAGGGGGAGTCTCCGATGACCCTAGGGGGAAATGAGACGAAAAGTGAGATGATGGAAGCAATGCCCCTATAGTTCAAGATACTAAGTGGAATATAGCTTGGAAATGAGTCTCAGAAGTGGTTAATAGTTGCCAAGAAACTTGATTACCTGCAGAAGATGATTGTACCTGCACGAGACATAAGAAAAGAGGAGTATGCAAGCTTAAGATTAAGCGAACAAGAAAGTTAATATTGTTGTCCCTATTTGTAGCAGTCAAGAAAGATAAATATCAACAAATAAATGACTGTTAGAGATGCTAAACAAGATGCTAAAAGTTAGATAAATGATGCAAGAGGTAACCTAACAATCACTAGTATAACTCAAGTATGAAAGCATCAGACTTTAGCAATAAAATAAGGATGTTATAAACAAGTATTGTAGAGATATTTTATCAACATTATGGATGTAGCTAACTAGTGCTACAACAAAAAATTTCAACCCACAAAAAAAACAATTAAATCGCCCAAAAAGTGCACTGGGGCTAGTAGATCATAGGGGCAATTTATTAGCAACTTTTGACGGTTGAAAAGTAAGTTATAATCAAAGTAGAGAGAGATATGCTACAAAATTAATTGCTGTATCTATTATTGATTTATAGCTCCAAGAAGACTAGTCAAAACAAGGTGCCCTAGAGGATTTAGCAACCTCAAAGTATCAAGAAAATATTCCAACTTGAACAAGATCAATATCTCTCTAAATCAAGTTTACCAAAGCATTATTTCTCGAATGCAAAATTCAAATTAGTTCCATTAAAATTTGGGTGAATGGAGTCTTGAAAGTATGAGTTAGATCAACAAAATCCCTAGGGGTGTAAATCCTCTTACTCCCTGGGGAATACAAATCAAACTAAGGTAAATCTAGGAGGGTGTACACCCTTGTAGTCATCCTAGAAACCTTGCAATAAATGACTTATAAAATAGAAAATGATATGAAACTTGATGGAGGGTGTATTCACTTATACTTCTCCCAGGGTTTCAACCAACAATAATCATGAAACAAACAAGAACTAACAATTGCATATTTCCTTACCAATTTCAAGAGAGATGCAAGATCAAACCCTAGTTCACTAAGCAATGACCATTCACAAGCAAGAGAAGAAGTCTCCAAGAGGTGCACACCACCTTAGCTCAACAATTCACCAAGAGAGATAACCAAAAATCATTTTCACAAGAGAGAGATACCAAATTTTCCAAGTAGGGCACACATTTTAGCCACAATAGTCTTCTCACAATGGGAGAGCTATGATAAAAATGAAATGAAATTATTCTTATTTGTACAAATCCTCCTAAAAGTATTTGTCCACTTAATTTTAGGGTATATTAGAAATTAAGGGGTCAACAACCCTTACTTTTCCCCTTTACAATTTTAAATTTGATTTTGCACAAAAGAAACCCTAAAATAAACATGATGTCACCCTTCTAGGGTAACAATTTGGCATCAAGAAGAGGATGTTGTGCCTCCAAAGGACTTCTCCTCAAGCTCTATGGTCTTATTTATCAAGTCAAGGTACTCTTCTCCATAAAAAATATGCCAAGTGTCAACCAACAACATCACCACCACCAAATACCCTAGCTCATGCATGACATCACCCCAAAAATGTGGTGTTCTAGCCTCTAAAGGTAGCTCGTTGTGGTGTTGAAGGGGTAGGAAGGATCCTCTAAGGTGCCTCTCAAGCCTCCAAAGGCTATCATCATTGTCAAGTGTGTGGGCCATGGTATCAAACCCGTGGGATTCAATCCCCAAGGAAGCCCAAGCTAGGCTTGTCCTTCCAAATTTGTCTACCAAGAAAGGTCCTGCAAAGACAATAAATACGCCCTCCAAGGATCCCAAGTAAAATGCATCATGATAAGTAAATCAAGTCAATAAACGAGCCATCTAAGCATGTGCATCAAAAACCACCTCATCAAAACAAACAAGTGCTCAAAGAGCCTATGCAATTTTCCAAGTTTGGGTATGGGAGGTTTGACAAAGCGACCTATTGCGTGAATCATACATCACGTTTATGAGTATTTCCCAAGTGGACCCCTCTCTAGGTCATGTGGACAAAGTGATATGGATGGGGGAGAAAATTTTGGGCATGGGTGTAACGTTCCCCCGACCACTTGCAGGCCGGGGTACGCCACTCCAGAGCAACCACTTATGCTCTGACACCAGTCGGTAACATTCCCAGCCTTAACAGGCTAGACCATGCTACTCTAGGGAACGCTTTCGTTCCCTTACTGCGGAACATACAATAACATACCCAGTAGTCAACTGAGCTATGCCACATAAATTTACTCTTTAAACTGCATGCAACTAAAACATATACATACAACACTCTTGCAGAATCTTTACATATAACATAAACAAACAATTACTTTCTGTAACATACGACTTTTATACTGAAATAACAGTAACTACAGATATGCAACATTTACAGGGAATTACCCATAAACATATAGGCAATTATAATCACACATATATATATATAATCACATATCATTTTATCATACAATTGGTACTTATCTTAGAAATATTGTCACCAACTACGTACAGACCGTCCACGAACCTCCCAGCCATAGACTACACTGTTCATCACTCTCAACAGTGAGTCACCCCCGAGTTGGGACTGAACTCCACCTAGGGTAAAGGGTTCCTATCTAGGCTAAGGTTCATGGGCAACAGGAAAGACTCCGTCTCAGGTGCTCACTCAACTAACAACCTACAACCTCTCATTCCACACACGCCTGTCCCACCCAAGGAAGTGTGCCCCTTCTCTGCTCAACAGTCCCTCGGTTGCCCCACTTCCCTTCTAGGGCTTCAGCAATAGGCTGGACCAGAAGTCTCAGAGCGCTGTAGTTGCAGTTTAGCACCTTAATGAATCAATTCCCAACAATTCTCTCAGTCAGAGAATTGCTCACGGGTCTGACAATCCGCTTCTTCAATCCCACTCCAAGCTAAGCAGGTACACCAATTGAAAAGGGCTATGGGAACAGGCTCCAGAATGGTGAAATGGTTGTCTCAAGGATAACAAAATGCGTGAGTGAAAATGGTCATGGAATCATTGACTAGATAACTGAGTGTGGAAAGGAATCACTATGAACTCTCCGTGAAAGTGATGGTGAGAATAATGGTTAGGCTGTTGGTAAGGTATCCGTGAAAAAGTCACCAAATGAGCTAAGTCCCCCCACGATATGAATGCATGTCCCCAACTTGACACTTGTCATATCAGAAGTTATTTTGGTCCACTTGTACCCAACTTTAGAACTTTGGATAAAATAATTATCCATACTTTATGTTTTATGAAATACTAATATAATATTCCCTTGAATTTTGGCCCTCCCTTTCCATAACTAGTGAAGTTCAGTCCCCCATCTCTTTTATCGTGGATAGTCTACGCACAACGATGTATTTTATATTAATCATGAGTCATGTACAAAGTAGGTGCATTGGATTTTGACATCTAGGCGTTCCGGACCAATACCAAAACATAAGCATCCCAACTTATAATAGCCGGCTCACTAGCCTATAACACATATCATATACACGAGGCTCGTTGTCCTCCATACTGCGCGCACCTTAGTTACTACGCACGATATCCTGGAATGTGCATATTACATCATTTTACTGTGCAGTTCATGCGTGCACTATGCCACATGACGTGCATTACCAAATGAGGTCAAAACAACTCACTAGCTTAAGTACATTTATATTACATTACAATTGGGTTTGGTTGAGGGATATTACAATCCCCTCCCCTTATTTATGCACTGTCCTCAGTGCATCATACACCCATACATAACAAGGTTTTCAAAAATCTTCAAAAAGATGCGTATATTTTGTCCGCATTGCATCTTCATGCTCCCAAGTAGCATCCTCAAGACCGTACCAGGTCCATTGAACCTTTACAAGCCCTATGGTTTGGTTCCAGAGCTGTTTTTCTTTTCGATCCAAAATGCGCACCAGATGCACTTGAAAAGCGCCTTCTTGCTCCACTTGAATCACATTCCAGTCAATAACATGATTAACATCAGGTATATATTTCTTTAGCAATGATACATGGAAGACATTATGAACAAACATAGATGCAGGCAATGCAATCATATAAGCAACTAGACCAATTCTCTAGAGGATTTCAAAAGGCCCACAAAATCTGGCTGCCAACTTGGTGCAACTTTCCAACTTCAGGGAACTCCTGTTAGCTTTCACTTTCAGGAAAACATGATCACCCACTTTGAATTCTCTGTGGGTTTTGTTCTTATTGACATAACTATTTTGTCTGTCTTGGGAAACTTTTAAATTCTGCTTAATTTTTGTCATTTGGTCCTCCATTTCCCTGATCAACTCTGGTCCAACTACTGTCCTATCAGTTGGATTATCCCAACTCACTGGAGTATTGCACTTTCTGTCGTAAAGTGCTTCAAATGGGATCATCTTCAACGATGCCTGATACCCATTGTTGTACGTGAATTCTACCAAGTGTAGGTAGTCTTCCCATTTCGATGGTTTGTCCATCACATACATTCTTAGTATATCTTCTATCACCCTGTTCACCCTTTCTGTTTGTCCATTAGACTTAGGATGATAAGCTGTACTAAAGTTTAGATTCGTTACGAATCCTTTGAAAAATGCTTTCTAGAAATTCGAGGTGAATTTCGGGTCACTGTCGGACATAATTGTTTTAGGAATCCCGTGCAATCATGCCACTTCCTTCATGAAAATATCAACAACCTCTGTTGCCTTGTTCGTAGTTTTTAGTGGAATAAAATGGGAAGATTTCATAAGCTTGTCCACCACCACCATGATTGAATCATGTAGCTTGCCTGTTCTAGTAAATCCTGTAATAAAATCCATTGTCACCATTTCCCACTTCCACTCAGGAATGGTTAAAGGTTGCAGCAACCCCGCTAGGTGCCTATTCTCAGCTTTCACTTTCTGGCATTCCATACATCTAGCGATGTACTTGGTGATCTCTTTCTTCATACCTGACCAAAAGTAATGGCTCTTGATCACTGCCACGATTTTCTGATATCCAGGGTGTCCTGCATAAGGAACATTATGCGTTTCATGCAAAATCATACGTTTCAAGTTTTGGACATTTGGAACAAAAATCCTATTCTTGTGCAACAGTATTCCATCTATTCCCAACTTATAATTATCCACCTTCTGAAGCATCTTTGCTATCAATTCTTTGTACTGTAGATCTACATTTGCAACCTCCAGAATTTTTCTTTTAATATCAGTTTGGTACATGCTAATAGCTGTAGCATGTAATTCGTGCACCTTCCTGCTAAGTGCATCGACCACTTTATTCTCTTTCCCCTTGATATGATTTATATCAAAGTCATATTCGCTTAGAAATTCTAACCATCTTCTTTGTCTAGCATTTAGATTTGACTGATCAAATAAATATTTCAGACCATTGTGGTCTGTTCTTAGCTCAAACCTCTTTCCCATGAGGTAGTGTCTCCATTTCCTCAGGGCATGCACTATGGCTGCCAACTCCAAATCGTGAGTGGCATAGTTTCTTTCATGATCCTTCAAATTCCTTGATTCAAAACATATGACAGACCCATTTTGACTGAGGACTCCACCAAGTCCTTCATTACATGCATTGGTACATACGATGAAGTCTTATTTTGGGTCTGCGATCCTTAATATTAGAGCACTTGTTAATAATTGTTTCAAGTGTTGGAAACTCTTCTCGCAATCTAGTGTCCACTAAAACTTCACTCCCTTTCTTTGCAAAGAAGTGATTGGGTGTGAAATCTTTGAGAATCCTTCAATAAATCTTCTGTAGTAGCTTGGAAGACCCATGAATGATCTCACCTCCGTCACATTCTTTGGTGCTGACCATTATCTAATGGTCTCTATCTTCTC
>JASDQU010302019.1:0-13820 GCA_032191745.1 Picea mariana
TATCTTCAGGGCCTACATGTACAATTCACTTTGTCATCTTCAAAAATTCATTTCTCCTCAACCATGAGGATCCACGTGACGTGCCACATATCACCAGAAACAACATGATGTATACTATCCATTCATGGGTGTTGTATATGCATGTGCATTTTCCTTCATGTCCAAATACCTTTATCAATTTTGCGGTCCAAAACCCATGACTAGGGTTGACATCAATGACAACAATCAATCTTCCAACATTTTCCTCACAGACCTAATTGTACTCTCCAATCTCTATATCGTCCACATATCCCCGACAATATAGAATATTGGTAGGTCTCCCCAACGATGAGAGAATTTGTCATTTCATTAAAAATGAACCTTTTAATCCCAAGAAAATTATGTCCATAGAAGATAACAAGATTCCTAAGGGCTTGACTCCTATAGAGAGTTCGTTTTCATCGAGTGATGTAGGCAATAAAGAGAGACAAAAATAAGAGGATTCAAAAAAGAAGGTGGGTGAAACCGTCTCCTTGAACATTGGTACACCTGAGTCTCCAAGGAATATTAAAATAGGTGACCAATGTTCTCATGAAGAGAAAATGAAGTTTGCCAAGCTGATTGGTGAATTTCAAGATGTTTTTGCTTGGTCTTATGAGGATATTCGTGGTTTTGATCTTGGACTCATACAACATGCTCAGGATGATTTTAGGGGCTAAATTTCGCTCATGGGCTAATTTTCCATGGTTTTTTCAAGTAACATATTCCCTATTCTGAAAATGATTCGCCCAAATTCTATAGGATAAAATGATTTTACCTTAAAAATCGCCAAAATTTTATACAAAATATATAAAATCCTTACAAATTTGAATATTTTTATAAAAATATCGCCAAACATTTATAGTTGGCATATGAAGGATTAGTCATATTCGCCAAGGTTTCTACATTTTAAAATAAATTTCCATCCTTAAAATCATCCCTGAACATGCTATCCCCATCAAGGAAGGCATAAAACTAGTTAGGAAAAAACAAAGACCTATCAACCCTGCACCGGAGGAAACTATTCGAAAGGGATTGGAAATAATCTTGAAGGCTGGTATCATCTTTCCAGTCAAGTATTCTGAATGGGTTTCAAATTTGGTCCCTGTCCAGAAATCCACTGAACATATAAGATTATACGTTGATTTTGTGCAGTTAAGCGAGCTATTATGAAAGGTTATTCTCCTCTCCCTAACATAAAAATGATTTTGCAGCAATTCGCAGGGTCACAAATGATGCCCTTAGTTAATGTTTTTTCTAGTTACAATCAAATCAAGGTAAAAGGGGCAGATGCTTATAAAACCACCTTTATCATTGATTGGGGTACGGTGACTTATGAATGTATGATTTCGGGATTACTCGACGCAAGTACCACTTTCAAAAGACCAATACAAATAACTCTTGGTGAATTGATCAGTATTCATATCTATCTTGATGATCTAATTATATATGTTAAGGGGCTGATAATTACCTCAGAGTTTCAAGTGTTATTTCTGGGTCCCTTCAAAATTGTTTTAGTCTTGGATAATAACTCTTGCATTCTAAAGGATTTACAGGAGAAATTGTTTTCCTATGGCACTAACGGATCTCACTTGAAACATTACGTGGGACCAACTTGAAAATTTTTAACGTTGTTTGGATTTTTTTTATATTAGTAGTCTAGCTTTGTTTTCATTTTTCCACCGTCTTTTATTCATGCTTACAGTAGTTTGATTTATGCTTTTGTTTTTAACAATTTCCTACTGCTTTTATATTTCTATCATTTTATCTCTACTATTTTAAATTCTGCAATTTTAATTCTGTTATGCTTTTTTTTTCTTTTTCATCTTTTAATTGTTTTTGGTCAAGAATAAGATGTTGGATCAGTTCTGACATAGTTGTTATAGTTGAAATTATTCTTATACTGAGAAAGGGGGGTGTGAATAAATATATGATACTTTTTACTTTATTTAACCATTAATCAGTCATTATTTAACTGAGAAACAATAATCATGTATGAACTCAAATCACAATGCACATAGTTTAACATGGAAACCCAATCGGGAGAAAAATACAAAACTTTTCTTTATAAATGTATGTATGCACCAACCTATTGTTACAAATATTGTAGGAACCAACCTACTGAAGACACCAATTTCCTTAATTGAGAACCAAATTATAAATATGTAGGCACCAACCTACTGGAGACACCAATATCCTCAACTGAGCACCAACTAAGAAAAACATTTAGGCACCAACCTACTGTTACAATATTTTCAAGCACCAACCTACTGGAGACACCAATCCCCTCACCTGAGCACCAAATCAACAAGATATGTGTAGAAAACAATCCAATATATTCATACATAGAGTAATTCTAACTTCACCTGCACGTTTCATTCCATAGATAATCCTTCAAACCCTAGCAAGCCTCACAACATCATTCCTAGAATGTAATCACTGACGACAACATCCACTGAAAAAAAAACGTGCATTAACAACAACATCCACTAAGTATAACACCCACTGATTACAACATCCACTAACGAAAACATCCTTTGCTGGAAACATCCACTAACAGAAACATCCCAACCTCAAAAACATGCACACGACAACATCACAAACCCTCAATCCTTCATAGTGCACCTTGAGAACAAGAAAGATCTTAAGATAATCCCTTACCTTGCACACCTTTAGATCCTAAAAAGACACCCAAATTCCTTTAGTGTACCTCAGATCGCTTCTACACACTTAAGAATTGATCGCTTACTTGGTTACATTGCAAATGTGCACATCTATCTTGTATTTATAATAATTTTATCCCCACTTTTAGGGCCGACCTGTAAGACTGGCTGAGCCAACCTCAATTTTCTGGATGGGTTGTCGAGCGAAAAAAATCATATCTCTTCATTCCTATGGAGTTAGAGAGAATTCCATATTCTGTTGGAAAGGTATTCGAATACAATTTCCAAACATATAACGTTTTCTCACATTTGAACTAGGTATGTAGGGTAAAAATGCCTTCAAAGATAGGGTATCCAAACTGACCATCAAAAATACAAAAGTAATACTTTCAACAATCTGCATATTGCAATATTTTTTTTGGACATATGTAGGCTTGTAATATTTATATTGGAAATATGTAGTCTCCCCCTACCTTGACATCATTGAAAACAATATTTCCAACAATATCCCCCTTTGTCATTGATGACAACCCTTAGTCGATTATGTAATACTCCCCCTGTCTGCAACTCTCCTTATGTCTACAATGCTTCCTCTATCTAAAAATTCTCCCCCCTTTGACATCAATGGAAAAGGGTTTCTCCCCATGAGATTGTGCTTCCCTTTATTGACGAGATGAGAGAGATATCACTCCCATGCAACATTTTTGTCCTTTGACTTCATCGAGTATGTATACATCGCTTGAGGTTTTGTGTGCATTTTCCACTAATCTTCCTGAAGTTATTTTCCTTATCTCACACCCTTTAGAATGAAATGCGAGGTTGTAACCTTTATCACACATTTGGATAACACTTAAAAGATTATGCTTTAACCCTTCAACATATAAGACATTATTTGTCTTTGTATTTCCATTATCAAGACTAACAATACCTTTTCCAACTATCCTTGTAGAATCATTATCTCCAAAAGTAACACTGCCTCCTGTTCAAACAAAGTTTATTTTTCTTCTTATCATCTTAAAATCAATTTTTCTTTGGTTATGGAGCCACCCTTATTTCTAAGATGAGTCAAAAATATTTCAAGAATTTTGGGTTTTGGGTTTCGGCTATTCACGAAGTATGACTTTTAAATAACAACTCCAAAGTTCTGATGCCAAAGTCTCGAAAAGTAATTGTTTAAAACAAATTAAACCGAATTAAAAGGAATAATTAAAAACATTTAACGTCTTTCTAAGCCTTTCGTATTTTCTTTTTCGGCCATCTCAACTTAAAAAACAGTTCAATGTCCCGATGTGCTTTTTTACAAAATCCCTTTTTAATCGAGATTAATTATATTTTAAACATACTTAAAAAATCGTTAATCAGTCACATTTCGGAAGATCAAGAGAGTTATCATTTTCTCTCACTCAAGAAACCCTGAAGTCCGAAATCCCAAAAGTATTAAGCACTTAAGCATAATTAACTTAACATTAAAAACAGAGTTAAAGATATTAAATGACTTTTCATGTTTCGCTATTCGGGGTTTTCAAAGACATTCCTTTCGAAATCCCAGTTTTGAATCGTCGATATATGTCAGTACTTATAACAGATTAATGGAGATATTTTTAGCATAAAGTGCGTATCTACAGGTGTACCATCCCCATTAAATAATTTATTTTTTATCGCCTGTATTGGTATGCTCAATTTAAGGCAACTTATGGGTCAATAAAGGTTTGTTATTTCGAATTTCATTTTTACTTCCATATAGGAAGTGAGTTACATTCAAAAGAGCTCACACATTTCTTCTCTGTAACAGGTTTTCATTTTTAGCAAAAACATCATGGCACCTAGAAAAGTGCCTAAAAAGAATGAAGATGTCGATCAGATCTCCAATCCGGATGGAGATTTTATATCTGATACTACACCACATGTTGTGGATTCAATCAAGTCCTAGAGACATATTTTTGATATCTTGGAGTATGAGCTGAGGAATTTCCCCAACGATTTCGGAAACGAAAGTACTGAAAATAAACTCAGGGATATATTAGAATCTGAACTCCATAAGATAGCCACATGACCGAGACTCATGCCATACAATGACATGATAATCTGGGCTTTAGAAAAAACCGACATTCAGACTAGAACCATTCTAAATCACCAAAGGGTCGTCGTCGAATCATTCAGACCAGAGCACATCCAAGCAATGTATAAAATATCCCCTATCTCTAAATACATTTTTAATGCTGAATTCGTAGAAGAATTTCAAAGAAAGGAGTGTACAAAATTGGATCAAACATATCTAGGTATAATCAAATATTGGTGGGGAATTCCGGAAAAATTTAGAGCTGATACCCATGGAAATTATGCCAAAACACAGTTAAATGAATACATGGTTTATATAGCAATGATGTTGTGTAGATATTTTGGGAGGAAAAGTCCTACCCATTTCCTGGAAGAATGGGTGCCAATTATACACAAGGTAGCAGAGGGTTTCACCTTCAACTAGTCCAAAATCCTGTCAAATAACCTAGCTAAAGAGATTAAGGATTACCAGATGGAAAAGTCGAAAGGTCGACCAATATCTTTTCACATGTCTGCATATATTATGGATGCTATCTATTACATGACTCCAATCCCCTTGATGAATTGGAGTTGGAGCCCAGCCTGTGTTGAACCCATTCATGTTTATCACTCTAAACTATGGGAGGAGAATGTTAAAGATTTATTTTACAGAATCTGTCACTACGTAGTGTTACATGTGCACCAAATTTTGTACGGTTATGCACCCCCTCAGATTTCTTAGCAAATTTTGGGAAACCTTAAGGCAGTTGTCGATTGGTTCATCGAAGAGAATTTCTCTTATGTCAGAGTCTTTGGATGTTCAATCCCCCCTCATGCTCTCCCTAAATTTCTCACTGATAGACTGATGTGTAGACAATTGGCATACCAAATAATAATAGGAGGCATTGGTACAGAGTTAAAAGCATCTCAAAAGAGATTTTGGCTAGTTTTTTCTGTGCAGATTAGGAAGTTTTCATTGCTTAATCTTGGCCATTCTAAGGTGGAAGCCAAAGCATTAGAAGACATTAAGCTGGTAGATGTTGAACTCAGAAATCACGACCCATGCCAAATTGTGGGAAATCATCTAATTCATTGCAACATGAAAATGTTTGAACATGAAAAATCCCCTTGTGACGACATATTCAAAGGAGCCAGAGCATATGAGGAGATATTAGAGAGAGTTTAGGCATTACCCCCTGACTTGCAGACCATATTTCTTTCTTTCCAAAAGCACAGACAAAGTGGTTTGCCAAAGATACTACAGGGAGAAATGGTAACCTCTCCTCTAGAACAGGAAAACATACCCCTGGGTTTCAACTCAAAGCCTTCTGATGAGAAGACTGTAGAATAAAATCCAAAGAAGACTGAAGCGTCTTCACAAAAAGTAGAAGCTTCATAAATAGAGCACCCAAGGTAGGAAACTGAGTCTACACTCGAGACACCTCCAAAGTCGAGTCAAACGATATCACCTTCATCATCGACTATTCCTGCTGATATACCCAAAACAACAGGAGAAACCCAATCTACAAAGTTGGGCATCCCTATTACATCATTGACTCCTTTACAGTCAACATTTGGGACTCCTCATCTAGAATTTATAAATTTAAGTGACCTCACTCCAATATTTAGAGAAAATATACCTTCCTCTTATTATTTTTTCAGTAAGAAGAGGAAAGCAGTATTGAAATAGGAAATGCATTTGAGAGAAGGCACAATGGTAAAGAAACACAGAGTGCTCATAGATGGACAAAACCTAGAAGAGGAAGATTTCTCCACTGAGGTAGCAGGCTCTATGGGAGCTTTGGCAATGACTAACTCATTTTTCAGTTGACAATCTAAAAACAAGGTTGAAACAAAAGGATCAAAGGATAGCCCAGTTGCAAGGTCAAATAAAAAATACTGAGAAAAATATCAGAGAGGAGATAAACAAAGGTCTAGAACAGGCTAGAGCTTCTGACAAACATGAGATTCAAATGCTCAAATCTAGCTTGGATGAGATGTATAAGAAGATGCAAGCCAAACAGGGACAGGTCATCCATCAGCAAGAATTAGCGAGACAGTTGCAGGATAGGCTAAATTCTATTCAAAATCAAGTAATAGATTTTTTAACCTTTATCCCTCATGACTGTACCTGTTACAAGACAACCCAATATAGAACCCATCCTTTCATATCAGAATAGCATTTATTTAAACTTATTTAACACTATCTTACAAAAAACAAACACTCGGGTTGAATTAGAATGTTCATGGACAACAATTGAACGGGATATAAGCATCCAGGAACACTGGGAAGCTATACAGAGATAGTTAAGAAACCAACCATAAATTTTCTTTTAGTAACTGATACATTTTATACCTTAAATCTCTCTACCTTTTTTGGATGCCTAGACTTTATATTTTAAAGTCTTAAATATAAACTCTGGAACAACATCGTTTTGGAGCCGTTGTCGGGGATCGAAGAAACAAAACTATTTTCCCTGGGAGGAACGACATTGATAATTTCTTTCTTTTGTAGTGAACAAAGATTGAAAACTTTATAAGGCTACTTTCATTTTTCACTTGGTGACACCACGATTAATAAACTGGCTTTTAACCGAAAGAATACCAAGAAGAATCCATATGATAAACAGACTTCGCCTCTATCCAACCCAGAAAAATTTTTGAAATCAAGAGGATACCTTAAACAGACTGCTTCATCGACAAATAAGATTTATCAACCTAAATTCACACAGTCGAACACTAAGGATCTACCTGAAAAGTCGAATACTCCACTCCTTTGCGGAGAACTATCCACCAATCGAATTGAAACCCTAGAGCCTGGATTGGCCTTACCCGAATTTAAAACTGAGACTTTCTCAACTGTTCCTTTCACCTATAGAAGTAAAATATCTATCTCACTCCCTGCTTGGATTGACATCTCTTCACTTCCCGAAGTTCAGTTTCCCATCTCTCAAAACTCCGATGAATATATTGTTTACCTTGAATTGACTCGTGTTGATTCTCCTATATATTCACCCTGTGAGTCCGAAGAAAACAATCCATGATTTCCAAGTCCTTATTTTTCAAGTTTCCTATCCCTTGACGACTAGTTTCCTAAAACCATCTTTCCCTATTCATCCCCAAACGAAGGGTTACCACACCCCTTTAAAACTCTTCCTTATAATCTTCAATTTTGACCCTCTAATTTATTAATGGATGCAAGCAGAGGAGGTGGGGTTGGGGGTGGAGACATAGGCGGTTCTGGGTGAGGAGGAGCATGCGGTCAAGTACCACTCCCTCAAATATTTGCCAAAGTGGTTGCTAGGTATGATCCTTTGATCCTCCTAGTTCATCTCCACGATCTACTTAAAAACTACATGAAAAATCTTCTGAAATTCGTAAAAGAAGGTGATTTAACCACAACCGAACACATCAATTTCTTTGATCAATTTACAGACACCCTTGGTATTGAACATGAGGATGTTTATTCAAGACTCCTGGTTCAGAATTTTGAAGGATAGGTAAGAACCTGGTTCCGAGGTCTAGCAACAGGATCAATATGGTCATACGATGAACTAGAAAATGTTTTTATCAGACAATGGGGAGAAAGGAAAGGCCATCTCTACTATCTAACCGAATTTTGGGCTCCGAGAAAGAAAAACTCCGAATCAGTTCTCGATTTTACCCAAATTTTTAATAAATTGTATAATAAAATTCCAGCTGAGGTCAAACCCTCCCAACCCGCAGCGAAAGTAACTTTTACAGGTGCTTTCGATCCTAATTTTTCCCTGTTGTTGAGGGAGAGAAGATCAGTAGACCTCACTAAAATGCAAGATGAAGCCTTATAAATAGAATCAAATATGATGGCATCAGGTAAGCTAAAAAAAAAAATTGAAATAGGAAATAGGGAAATTAGACGGTACAGAGACCATCGGAACCCTCTGGATCAGGTAGGTCTTCTGAAGACAAGATGGATGACATGGTGAGGATAATTAAAGAATTGTCGAATAAGATCTAAAGAATGGAATTAGACCAATCAAATAACGAACATTTCCCTAGAAAGGATTTCAGAAGGAATCCCAACCCTCAAAATCAACAAAGACAAATTAAGAATGAGGATCAAAAAATCCAAGCCCTCTTTAAAAGTGAAAACTTTATAGGAGGAGAAGACATGCAAGAGTTTGAGGAGTTAGGAGAAGACATAAATAATCTTGGTGATGACTGTCAACAACCTTATTTAACAAGACAAGATTATGAAAAATCCTTAAAAACAGAGTATAGATCTCAAAATAACAAGAACAACGAGATTACAAAAGATTCAACCTATCAAGGAATCATTGATGACATAATGGTCGAACTCCACCAGAAGTACAATCTAAGGCCTAGAAATAGGAACGTCACAACCACTCCAATGAAGAAAATCTTGCCAAGGGGGGAAACAGATGAGGCAGTTCCAAAAGATGCTGAAAAGTAGACTGTTAAAACAGAAGTTGTTGGCACACATCCTACTAAGGCAAAGCCAACATAAACATCAGTCATAAACACAAGGCAAACAGAGGATCCTGTGGCTGAAACAAAAACCTCACAAAAAAATAAAATTGAAAAGAAAGGGATACAATAAAAAACCACTGAATTTGATAAACCAACGGGAAATTTTAATCTGGAAAATGAAATCAATAAAATCAAAATTCCTATACCTCTTGTCGAACTAGAGAAAAACCCAATATACAGAAAACAAATTGCTAAAATAATTAATTTTTCAGATACTGAAAGTCAGGCTGACGTGATAAATCTAGAAGATGACAAGCCTAATATAATTTTTGGTCCACATTTCGAAGGTGCTAGAGATATTGTTGCCCCTTTCTATATCACACTAACTGTGCATGATCACCTGTTCCATAATTGCATGATGGATTCTAGTGCCTCTCACAATGCAATGCCTAAAGCCATTCTAGATAGACTTGGTCTCAAAATCACTCGACCTTATGGAGATATGTATTCGTTTGATTTGAGAAAAGTCAAATGTATAGGTATGATAATAGATTTAGTGGTTAATCTTGCACAGATACCTGTGAAGAGCGTTCTAATGGATGTGGTTGTCGTTGACATACCCCCGAAGTATGGCATGTTGTTATCCAGTTCTTGGGGCGCCAAACTTAGAGGATACCTCCAATAACTCAATATGACGTATGCCACGATCCCTATTTTTGGATGAAAGTTCACACGCTTGTACAGAGAAACCAGGTTGGCGTTTACAGTAAGTGACCCACTAAACCCAAACAACTACCCTATTTATATTACCGATCAAGATTTAGGGAATTTTATTCTATCTATTGATGATGATATTGATGTATGTATAGAAGAAAAATACATAAAAGAAAAAAGAAAAAGAAGAAAAGATAAATAAAGATGTATATAGTTCAGGAGTTTGGAAAATGTTTTTTTATGGTGCTTCATCTTTTGAAGGAGAAAGAGATGGAGTGTTGTTCATGGCACCCGATGACGATTTCATCATACATTTTTCTTATAGATTACAATGGGACATTGATTATACTAACAATATTTGTGAATATGAGGCTCTAGTCCTAGGATTAGAAGCTGTTAGAAAATTAAAGATCAAAAACTTAGAAGTCTATGGTGATGCTGAACTGATCATAAAACAAATCAATCGTCAATACCAGGCTAAGCACCCAAGGTTGAGATCTTATAGGAAATGTGCTTGGGATCTGATTGAGAACTTATTTTCATCAGTTAACATTCATTACATCCCTATGGATGAAAATCAATGAGCTGATTCGCTCGCTAAAGCAGCCTTGACCTTCACACCTCCAACGGTTTTCAAACTTAAATACCATATAGAGATGAGACATAGGCCCTTGATACCAAATAACAAAAAACATTTGCAAGTTTTTGAGGATGATGAACAACTCAGAAAAGTTTTAGAAATGATAGACAAGTTTGCTGAAACACATGTCGACTAGGAAAACCAAAATGAACCCGCTTGGATCATGCAGGAAGGGGAAGAGCCCCAAGAGTTTCAATACAAAATTGCAAATCATCGCATGCTTGTATTGAAAAATAATAAGATCCCCAAAGGCCCGATCCCCTTAGAAATGTTATTTAATCATAATAAGATCCCCAAAGGCCCGATCCCCTTAGAAATGTTATTTAATCACGATGACATCCCTGTGAAATCCACTTTACAACCTCAGCCATAAGAGGTTGAAGATTGCGATATAGGTACTAACGAAGATCCTAGATTGGTAAAATTATCTAAGTATCTTTCTCCTGAAATTAAAAGTAAGTATGCCGAGTTGCTTAAATAGTATAGAGATGGTTTTTCTTGGTCCTACAACGAATTGATAACCTATGACACTACTATAATGGAACATAAAATCCCTCTGAAACAAGGTGTCAAACATTTTAGGAAAAAGCTCGGGCAGATAAACCCCATGCTGCTACCAGTAATAGAGAAAGAAGTGAAGAAACTCTTGGATTCTAAGATCATCGTCCCAATGAGATACTCTGAGTGGGTAGAAAATTTAGTCCCAGTAAGAAAGAAAAACGGTGAAATCCGACTATGTGTAGATTTTAGAAATCTGAACCGATCATCACTTAAGGACAATTATCCATTGCCTAAGATGGATCGCATTTTAGAGAAAATAGTCTGAGCTAACATAATGTATATGATTGATGTCTTTTCAGTCTACAATCAAATTGTAGTGCATCAATATGACAAAGAGAAAACTGCATTCACCACCCCTTGGGGTACCTTTACGTATGACAAAATGCCTTTCGGTTTAATGAATGCAGGAGAAACCTTCCAATGAGCTATGGATATCGCCTTTGTTGGTGAAAGAGATAATTTTTTTTTTATCTACCTTGATGATCTAACTATTTTTTCTAAATCTGATATTGAACATTTAGTACACCTCAAGCAGACTTTCGAGAAATGTTGCAAATTTGGTTTGTCACTAAATCCCAAGAAATCTCATTTCACAATGAAATAAGGTAAACTATTGGGTCATATAGTGTCTAGGGATGGAATCAAAATCGACCCGAAGAGGATAGAGGCAATAGATACTATAAATATTCCTAGAAATGTAAAAGAAATTCAGTCTTTTTTAGGAAAAAAAAAAATCTTGAGAAGATTCATCCCTAACTTTGCTGAAATCGTAAAACTGATTACAGATATGCTTAAGAAAGACAGTGAGGTGAAGTGGACAACTGAAGCCAAAGCCTCATTTCAATGTATCAAGAGAGTGACAAGTGAAGCACCAGTTCCAGCGAGTCCAGATTATACAAAGGAGTTTCTGATTTTTTCTTTTGCCTCTGAACGCATTATCGCAGTTGTATTGTTATAGAAAAATGATGAGGGTTTTGAGAAGCCGATTGCATTTTTTAGTAAAAGTCTCAGAGATGCTGATTTGAAATATGACATATTGGAAAAACAATCTTATGCAATGGTGAAATCTATCAAATATTTCAGAACTTACGTACTGCACTCAAAGATCATTGCTTATGTGCCTACAAGTTCTGTTAAGGATATACTGGTTCAGCCCGACAGTGATGGAAGGAGAGGCAAATGGTTAGAAAAAATCCAGGAATTTGACCTAGAATTTAAACCAACTAAGATTATTAAAGGTTAGGGTTTGGCTAAATTGATGGTTGAATCAAATTTGAAAGCACTCGGGATAAACCATCTTCAAGAAAACGAAGGAATTTTTGAGATAGATGAACTCTATGTTGTTGTATCCACAACTGAAATTCTACCCAAATTCTCTTCTTCAGTGTGGTACCACGATATTGTTTCTTATTTACCAACCCTTCAGTGTCCTAGTGAATTAACCGATATGTGAAATCGCGATGTAAGATGAGCCATCAGATCAAAGGTTTGATCTAGACCGTTGATTCCAGTCCCTGTCAGAGTTTCGGGGATCGAGAGTTGGGAATGTCAAAGATTATTGACATCAGGAATCCCGATATCGCGATATGCGAAATCGCGATGTAATCTGAGCCATCGGATTTAGGTTGAATCTGGACCGTTGATTCCAGTCCATGTCGGGGTTTCGAGGATCGCGGTATGGAGAGGCAAAGAACCTAGTGCAACAGGAATTCTGAAATCGCGATATGCGATATCACGCTTCAATCGTAGCCGTCAATTCAAGCTCAGATCTGGACCGTTGATCTAATATCATATCGGAGTTTCGCGAATCGGGATATGGAAAGGAAAAGAAAACAATGCAACATGAATTGCGATATCACGATATGCGAAATCGAAACGTAATTGCAACCATCAGATCAAGGAGTGATCTGGATCGTTGATCTGATTTCTTCACGGAGTTTCGTGGATCAGGATTTGGAAGTGACAAGAACATTGAACATCAGGCATGGTGAATTTGCGATATCCGAAATTGTGAAATGATCTGAACCGTCAGATCAAGGGTTGATCGGAGGGTTACTGTTCTCTCTCACAGTTAACTCCTTAGTTACGAATCTATTAGCAAAATGGACTCATGATTGCAAATCAGTTAGTGTTTCAGTTGGCGTTTCAGTTGCTCGGATAGTTGTCATTCTCTTGCCTAAGGAAATGGGAAGTGGAACTGCCATGGGAGTGAGGATCAAAGAAAATGAGACAGACTATGTAGGCGTGGCTATTCTGGATGAAAATGAATGAAACTGAAGAATATCGGAGGGCTAACGGTGCACGACATAGTGAAACTGTTAGAAACCATTGATGGTTTCTACCAGAGAATGCGAAGAGACCTCTGTGTGATTTCCAGAGGAGATGAAGAGTTACATGGAATCTGCCAGTGAAATGAAGACGATTCGTGGAGGAAATTGACAGCTGGATGAGGGTTAGAGCTCGTAACTAAAAAAGAAAGGATGAGCTTGACTATAACAGAGAAGACAAAGAGTCTCAACTGCCAGAGAGAAAAAGGAATCTCGGCATAACACCCAGTGATGTTGAACGCGTGGGAAAACCACCAGAGAAGATGAAGAGTTACCATGATGATCAGACAGAGCACTCGAGAGGTGAAGGATATCGGCGCGGTGTGTCTATGCAGAAGAATTGTGCACATTGAATGCACAAGGTGCACAGAAGCTATAAGTACATGGTAC
>JASDQU010302020.1:2321-13820 GCA_032191745.1 Picea mariana
CAATATTTTCCCTTTTGTTGGTGAATACAAGAACAGACTAGGATAATATTGTTTCTTCTACTCGCTGGAAAAAGCTATGCAGGATATCTCTTCGGTCACTTCACATTCTCAAAAGCGTTTGGAATACCTTTCTTCCACCAGCCGCTAAGCTTCACACAACTATACAATTGTATCCTGTGCCTCCCTAAGCTGTCTTTTTAGCCATGTCATGTTCCCTTCACAACCTTGTGTTGTTGATGCTTCTGTGGTCTTTGTCGCCAACTGTTGTCTCAAATTTCTATTCTCTTGGTATAATTCGGTAAGGGCTAGCTTTGCTTGCTTCTGCTGCTAAGATGTCTTTTGAATATTAGCACCCGTGACATCCATCCTCCTCATTCTACTCCCACTTTCTTGGCTAGTACCTTCTAAAGCCTCCAGGTGGATGACACACATAAGTAATTGTTCAGTGATTGGTCATGCGCGTGGCCCATATGAGATTCAAGTTTCCCCAACTTCCTTGTTCTTTCTTGTTCTTCCTTGGTTTTCCCCTTCTCTGATCCACTATTGGGGAGATAGGGTTTCCACTTTCCTTCCTTCCTATGCAGTTCCTTCCACTCCAAGTTCTGCACGGTGTGATGTCGGTGTTCCCATGGGTAGAAGGAAAAATCCCTCTTTTATCCTTGGGGATGGTTGTTGTGAGTGAGAATGAATCCCAATCACTTTGGGGTTAAGGTATGGTGATTATGCCACTTCACGCACCCTTCTTTATGCTTTGAGAGGTTTCCATGGCATGACCAATGTTTATCCTGCGCGTGATGGCTCCGACGAATTCCCAAGATGGAGAATTCGATCGTCTTGGGCCTACGAGAAAACTTATAGATAGAGCATGAATCTGATTTCGCGAATAACATGGGTGCAGGAGCTATGATATTTATAATAGATCAGGTGGAAGGAGGAATCGTGCCAAGGAATAGTGAATTCATGGCGACTGGATGTTTCGAATCAAATTGCATATTTTCCATGGCATAGCCCTGCATGTAGGGTATAGGAAATAAGGGTTGCAGGGAATACATGATACAAACACTATGATTTTTCATTCCCTTGGCCTTCATAATGAGCTAATAATAGTTCCTGCACTTGTCAACGTGACTTCCATTAACTACTTGACTCGACCTGGGGCACGTAGAGACTAACTTTGACAGGACCCGACTTTCTGGGAACACATACCCTTACCATTCACGTATGTTTCAACTCTAACATCTCTTCCCGCTTCCATGGGCCAACCAACCACTTGATGACTTCGACCCCTTCACTGTTACGTACCTGACTTCACATGTTTGGACACATAGACCATAGACCAGCTGAAAACTGACTCTAACTGAAAGAAAAATGGCAGCACAAACAACTGGCTCCAACGGGGATGCTATCCTCCCTACGAGGTATCAAAGAATAGTAGACCAGGTGCCTGACCATTGTGCCTTATTTCGACTCTTTGACACTGCAACATGAAAAATGTGATGCAACCTAAACCTATTGAAGCAGTTTCTAAAAGAATCAGCATAAAACTTAGGACCTTCACTTCGGGCTTCAATTTTCTGTTGACCTGCTGACTTGACACATAAATAAAAATGACTATTTACAATGACAAATGAATTAAACGAAATTTATTTCATTAGATAATGTTTGAGTAATGTGTTGTTCATAGGACCCCAACCAACGAACTCCCCATTTAGTTCTTCTAGAAAATAATCATTATTTCCACAATGTGCATCGATTCTGAATAGACCCGTCCATAGGTTATTCAACTTTCCATTCTTTCCTTTGTCCTCATTTCTTGCGTCCCATCTCAAAACTAGATCACCCAACCAAAAATTCTCTGGCTTCGAACGCTTGTCAAAGGATTTTTTCATCTTTACCTGGTGGATCTATGATCGATTGTAGACTTGTTTTATCATCTGCTATGTGTGAACCAGCTGGTTTATTCTTCTTTGTGTGTCATTTGGCTCAACCCCCTGCTCTTGCAACATTTTTATGATGGGAAGTCCTAGTGTATTAGGGAAAATTTCATCTTCTTCATATACAATTTGGAAAGGCAACATTGAAATGGACTTCTTGGTTGTAACCTAATCTACCCATAGTGCGTAGATAATCTTTTTATGACAAGTTTTATTATTATCCTGTAGTATCCTTTTGATGATCTTGGTTAAGCTTTTATTCGAGGATTCCTAACCTGGTTACTTGTGGGTAGTACATTGTAAATGCCCCAGGGTTATATTATAATCCTGACAAAACTTATCCATCCTCTTAGACTTGAATGCAACCGCATTATCTATTATGATCTTGATGGGACAACCAAACCTCGACAAGATGTTTGTCTCCAGGAATTGTATGATGATTGCGTCGGTAGAGTGTTTCGTGGGAATCGCTTCTATCCATTTTGTGAAGTAGGTGGTGGCCATGAGTATCCATTTGTGTTGCGCTGAGGATGGCAGATTTATTTCCCATATGAAATCCAAGCCCCACTGCATGAACGGTGCCTCAACTGAGATCAGCTTTAGTGGTAGGGGCTGCAGCTTTATTTTCCCTTCGAAAATATGACATTTGTGGTTGCTGGAGACTTCTTTGTACATGTCTATGAAAATGGTAGGCTAATAGTAACCCGCCCTAAGGATTTTGTGCGTGGTGGTTTTCTAGTAATGGTGACCCCTGCAGTCGCCCTTGTAAAATTCTTCCGTGGCTCGCTTCACGACATTCTCCAGCAAAAATCTCAACAACATCCCCCTAGGATATTTCCAGTAGAGTGATTTTTCCAGGATGCAGAACTTCACTACTTTAAGCTTGAGAAATCTGGCCTTAGTCTTACTTATGTCTGGAGGAGCTTGGAGATTATTCAACACATAGATGATATCTTCATACCATGACGAATTGACAAACTCATGGGACACTTGCACAGTCGTTTCTTCTTGAGCGCTCTTTGACAAATCGACGATGAAATTTATTCCCATAGCATCGCAGTCCAACTGAACCATTAGCTTTGTGAGGTCCTGACCCTTAATTAGTTTTTCGGCTTGATCTCCAGGTCATATTCCAACATGGACGCTATCCATTTTCCTCTCCTCCCTTCGAGGTTGTGCTGATTCAGGATATCCTTAACTGAATTGTTGGGCACATAAGAGATAATGTGGGAGTGCAATATGTATTTCCTGAACTCATTCAAGGCATTAACTAAGGAATATGCTTGTTTTTCCATAATTTCATGCCTTAGTGGAGCATCCCTCAGCGTCCTACTAAAATAGGCTATAGGTTTCTCGAATTTTTGTTCGTCTTTTCGCAACATCACGCCGCCAATAGTGTGCTCCAACGCGAATGAAAACATGATGAAATCCTTCGTGAAGTCTGGACTAGCTAGCATAGGGGCTCTAGTCAGTGCCATTTTGATATCTTTGAAAGATTTATTGGCCTTCGGCTTCCACTTGATCTCATTTCCCTTCCTGAGCATACAGGTTATATGCTTTATGATCTCTGCCAAGTTCGGGATGAATCTCCTCAAGAAGTTTACTTTTCCTAGGAAGGATTGAACTTCTTTTTTACTACGTGGAGTGCCAATTTTCATTATTCCTTCAACTTGGCTGGGGTCTATCTTAATTCCTTCCTTCGAGATAATATGTCCCAACAACTTCCCTTCTTCTACCCCAAAATGTGATTTCTTTGGATTTAGCGATATGTCAAACTTCCTACACTTCTGGAAAACCTTCTTCAGATGCTCAAGGTGTTGTTCATCAAAGGCGGAGTATATCGTGATGTCATTCAAATATATCACAATGAACTTTTCATTTTCATCGACAAACATGATATACATTGCCCTTTGGAAAGTAGCTCCATCATTCATCAAGCCGAACGGAATCTTGGCGTACATGAACGTTCCCCATGGAGTTGTGAAAGTTGTTTTTTTATTGTTGTTTGGGTGGACCATGATCTGATTATACCCCAAAAAACCATCCATCATGGACATCTTCTAGGACCCCCACCACCGTTTGTAGGATATAGTCCATTTTAAGGAGAGAGTAGTGGTCCTTTAGGGACACTTTGTTCAAGTTTCGAAATTCCACACACAATCTTATCTCACCGCTCTTCTTTCTTAAAGGTACCAAATTAGCTACCCATTTAGAGAATCTTAAAGAAATGATAATCTTAACTTTGAACAGTTTCTTTACTTCCTTCTCGATCGAAGATAGTAGCAGGGGGTTTATCCGTCACAGTTTCTGTTTGAATGGCTTCTGGTCTTCTTTGAGAGGGATGACATGTTGGATTACTTCAGTTTCATACACCTTAAAAACGTCATAGTTCCATGTGAAAACGTCAGGGAAATCCTTCATGAGCTTGACCTATTCTTTCCTGACCTCTGGACTGAGCGTTTTTTACAAGTTTATCATTTCCGGGTTCTCCTCAGTCCCGATGTTGCAGTATTGCACGTCCTCTTCTCTTGCATTGATCTTGGGATTTTTAGCCACGTCATTTTCATCAAAAATATTTTCCAGTGGCACTAACCCCTTCGGAATGATGTTATTTTTCAGTTGTACTATGTCCCTTCTAGTGATCTGGTTCTGGAAAGAGTCGTCATTACTGAGCGCATCCACGCTCCCATATTCGTCGCAGCAGCATTCGTCATCAATGTTTGTGTTAGCGAACTTGTCTCTCATCTAAAGAAATCTTTCTACCTGCTTGTTGTCCTCAAACACCTGCAAGTATCTTATATTATCAGGCACTACGGGCATGTGTTTGACTTCAATCTCCTATTTTTTGTTTAGGAATATGGGGATCTTAAAAACTAAGGCCAAGGTGGCCAACGCATCGGTGATTTGATTTTTCTCCCTTGGGATAGCAGATATGTCATACTCTAAAAATTCCTCGAGAAGGTCCAGTGCAAGTTTTATGTATGCTCTCAGCCTGGGGTGCTTTGTTTAATATATTCCTTTGACCTGGTTTATGACCAGTTCTGAGTCTTTGTGCACTACTATCCTCTTTGTGCCTAATTATTTCAATACCTTCAGGCCCAGAATCAATGCCTCATACATGGCCATGTTATTTGTGCATTCGAACACGAGCTTGTGTGAGTGCAACATTGTGCCCACTTCAGGGGGTTTACCCATACATTGACACCTACTCCTTCCTTGCTAATAGCGCCATAGAAACTCATGTTCCATATCTTGTTTTCCGTACGGTCTTTTAGGTCAGTGCACTCTGTTGTTTTTCATGCGGTTTCCTCATCAGCTGTCACGGTGGTTGTCATCTCTTCTTCTTCAAAACCCAAGTCATTGTACAAAATAGAAGAACCAACCTCAGTGTTAATGGAGTATATAGGGTGGTTGTTTGGATGCGTTTTTTTTCTTACCATGTATTTCAGCAGCACTTCCTTGTACAATCGTCTATCCTGGCCAAAGATAGGAATGGTGGCATATGACATGTCCATTTGCAGGGTCCCCTTTAACTTCGCAGCCCACGATCTGGACAACAACATGACAAAATTAGGGGGTATGTCTGCCACGACCACATCCATAACCATGTTATTTTAAGTAATTTGGGCCAATGACACAACCAAATCCTTGATGAGACCCAAGCACTTCACTTTCCTCGAATCAAAAGAGAAAAGGTCCTTGTAAGGTCTAGTGATATCCAAACCCACCTCATCCATGATCACCTTTGGCATGATGTTGTGCGACGTGCCGAAATATAGCATGGAGTTTTGCAGGTTCATGTCATGATCCTTCAGACTGACATAGAATGGAGGTACATCCTCAGTATCACTTGTCTCTTCAACACGCGGACCAAGTAGAATAGCAGGGTGATCATCCTGGATATTCAAAGTATCGGGGGTCCCTCCCATTTTCAGCATTTTAATAATCTATTCTTGATACTCACCCTTTCTGATAAGTTCATTGAATGGGATAGATATTTTGATTTTATCCATTTCATGCTCAAATTTAAAAGGGGGACAAACGTTCTCTACCTATTTTCCACTCGCTTCTCGGCTTACTTCCATAGTTTTCTTCGGGACCTCTTCCTTTGAATTTTCCTTCTCCGTCGCATCCTTGGTCATGTTGTCTAGCTTTGGTTGGCTTGTGGAAGGGGTGTCCGCCAAAGGTTTCCTTACCGGATTCATATGTTGAGGCTCAGTAGACGCTTCCTTGCTCCTAAGGTTGTATCTTTTCTGAAACTACATGATGGCATTCTGATAACCTTTTATGAACTCTTCCATCACCCAATAAAATGTGTCATCGATTTCCCCAATCCATGCATCGCCTGTCTCTAGCATAAAATCATCGTTTCTTCTCATGTATCGATCATGTTTTCTCTTTTTCAAGAACACATGCGGGTTCTTGTCATCGCAACAATGCATTTGGTATTTGAACATCTGATCGAAGTCTTCATCCATGTAGTTGTTTTGGAACGGAAGCCTTGTCTATTGGTCGCCTTGATATCTCTTCTCCCTCTGTTCCCTATTTCTGATCTGAGGGACCTGACCCCTCTTGAGGCTTTGATTCCTGGGCTGGGGATAACGTTGGTCTCAGACAACGGGTCTATTTCCCACAGACATCCTCTCCATTAGCTTCTCCATTCTTCTCATCATTAATTCAAAATTGTCATCTGCGAATCTCAGTGTTGATGGATGTGTGTCTCCTTGGAGATTCTTATCGCCTCTGTTGAATCTCTGGTTGATATTCCCCGACGCCATCATATTTACCTCGAATTTGATCTCATTGCTCATTATCGCATCCAGGTTTGGATATCTTCTTTCTCTCAATAGCAGAGTGAATTCATTGTCGAAAGAGTCAGTGTATCGCAATTGTGCAGCCTCGGGAGGTGGTTGGACTTCTGCAGGAATAGAATTATAAACCTTCATAAAACGGGCTGAGAATTCTTGTACCGTCTCCTCCGGTGCCTTCTTCATATTATTTTACTTTGTTAACAACTGTAAAAGGTTATTCTTGTCTCCCCATCTGTTGATGAAAGATGTTTCGAATGTGGAGAAGTCTTGAATACTTGTCGGTCGTAGGGATTTGAACCACTTCCTCACCTCCCCCATAAAAATATGCTCGAACAACCTCATTTTCACATCTGCGTAGTCTATCTCCTCTAGGTCGATGAAATTGTTGAACCAGTCCATATGCTTCTAGGATGAAACACTCCCTTCAGCATCATAGAGCTTAATCCTCTGGCTGTAATTTTGGGGCAGATCATGCAGCTGGGATGGAAGAATGAGGGGGGAAAATATGGCATCCATGGCTCTAGGAGGGTTGGGTTTTTTAGGGATATTGTTAGACACTAGCGCTTGGAATCTCTTCTGGTAGAAAACTACCTCATCCGATATGGATTTTGACTTATACCTGAAAAGGGTTTGTTCAAAGAACATGCCAAACTCAAGGTCGTCGATGCTTTGCGCATCATCTTTTGGTGAAGACAGACTTATGTACAGATAATAGAATGGGTCTGACGCTTTCTCTCTAGTCTTTAGCAGAATCGTCTTGGGGTTGTACATAGGCTCCATAGGGTTTGGGTCAGTATTTTCTCTAGTATAGATTGTCTTCGGAGCCAAAGTTCCTGAACTGCGCTACTTGATGCTATTGGATTTTTTGACTGGAGTCGCCAGGGTAAAGATTTCAGCCAGTATAGATGTTTGTCCCTATGTTACACTCAGGGGTGAAACTACAACGTTAGTCATTCTCCTAGGGAAAATATATTCAATTTTGTCCCCAACAACAACACCAGAATGTTAGCACTCTGTAAATCTGTTCGAATGATAAACAGACGACGAAGGTAACTTTTTCAACCAATTTTGAGGCCCGAAACTAGCCTTTCGGACCTGGAGAGGGATCTCTCGGGAGACTCTGTCTCCATGCAGGATATGGATTTGAAGCATTGGATAGATTTAACACCTTTGATATAATGGGTTCTGGTTATATTGCTGCAAGAAAACAATACTTTGGGCTATGGAGTCGTTTCAAGGAAACAACATAAACAAAGGACTCGGTGACTAAACTTTGAGAGGATAAAGGCTAAGCGAGAAACAGTCTTCAGTGTAAAATAGTAATTTTTGGTGGAGAGAAATTACAGGAAGTAACTCGAAGCACTGCAACAGGTGAATTCGGAGTTAACTTTTATAAGAAAAACGTTTTGTCTAAATGGTGCGAACAAGGGGCATTGCGCAACGAATCCATAGGTTTGAAAATTAGTTCCAAATTAGACATAAAAATATATGAATAAAGATAACAAGAAGAACGTATGCAAGAAAGGAAAAACAATACATCCAACTGCTACAATTAGAATCTTTTCATCAAAATTACAGGACTTTTGCATTAAGTTTCGGTCGAACTCAAATTACATGCAATAGCTACTCTCTATACCAATTTTTCCAACCAACCTGGCTTACATCAAAAAAATCAAATATATAAATTAGGGCGTCGCTTGGGCTACCCTAGTCTTCTAACTGATATCTCTACAAACTAGGGAACTGACTGTTCTGCGTTACAAAACTCTTTGCATGACGTTTTCCAAAAATAGACAAAAGATGCATCTAGCTACATCATGATTGTTGTAATCCTCCACGAAGATTCGGTTGTTGATCAGGTATCTGGGTGGACAAGTTCTTTTCAGAGTCTCACTGTCTATTGTAACAACTTTGATTTTTTATCGCGCGCTCATTTTCTGGGGGAACTATGCGCGACAAGTGGTTGAAGACGGTCACGGCCGTTATTAAAATGGTGAAATTTCTCCTTCAAAATTGTCAAGATTTTTCCTTTTGTTGGCGAATACAGGAATGGACTAGGATAATCTTGTTTCTTTTGCTTGCTGGTGAGAGTTGTGTGGGATATCTCTTCGGTCACTTCACATTCTCTAGAGTGTTTGGCATACGTTTATTCCACCAGCTGCTAAGATTCACGCAGTTGTACAATCGTATCCTATGCCTCCCTAAGCTGTATTTTTAGCCATGTCACATTCCCTTCACGATCTTGTGTTGTTGATGCTTATGTGGTCTTTGTCACCAGTTGTTGTCTCAGCTCTCTGTTCTCTTGGTACAGTTTAGAAATGGATAGCTTTTCTTACCTCATCTGCTGAGATGTCTCTTGACTATTGGCACCCGTGGAATCCATCCTCCTTGTTCTGCTCCCACTTTCTCGGCTGGTACCTTCCAAAGGCTCCAGCTGGATGACACACATAAGTAATTGTTCAGAGATTGGTCATGCACATGGCTCACCTGAGATTCGAGTTTCCACAACTTCCTTGTTCTTCCTTGGTCTTCCCCTTCTCCGAGGTATCCATTGTTGGTGATATAGGGCTTCCACTATCCTTCCTTCCTGCACAATTCCTTCCACTCCAAGTTATGTGCGGTGTGATGTCATCGTTCCCATGGGTAAATGAAAAATCACTCTTTTGTCCTTGGGGGTGCATGTTGTGAGTGAGAATGAATCCCAATCACTTTGGGGTTCGGGTCTGGTGATATTTCCACTTTGCACACCCTTCTTTATGCTTTGAGAGGTCATCATGGCATGACAAGTGTTTATCCTGTGCACGGTGGCTCCAACAAATTCCCAATATGGAGAATTCGATCATCTTGGGCCTACGAGAAAAGTTACATACAGAGCCTAAATCTGATTTTGCGAATAACATGGGTGCATGAGCTTTGGGATTTATAATAGATCGAGTGGAAGGAGGAATCGTTCCAAGGAATAGTGAATTCATGGCGACTAGATGTTTCGAATCGAATTGCAGATTTTCCATGGCACATCCCCGCATGTAAGGTATAGGCAATAAGGGTTGCAGGGCATACATGATATGAACATTGTGATTTTTCATTCCCTCTGCCTTCATAATGAGATAATAATAGTTCCTGCACTTTCCGACATGACTTCCATTAACTACTTGAATCAACCTGGGGCACGTAGAGACTAACTTTTATAGGACCTGACTTTCTGGGAACACATACCTATACCATTCATGTATGTTTCGACTCTAACATCCCTTCCCACTTCCAAGGGAAAACCAGCCACTTGCTGACTTCAACCCCTTCACTGTTACGTACCTGACTTGACATGTTTGGACACATGGGCCCCAACCCGGATGAAAACCGACTCTAACTGGAAGAAAAATGGCAACGCTAATACCATGTATAATATCTACACTGGTTAAATAGTAACAACTACAAAGTTCACCCCAACTTCTTCAAAATAAACCACAACAACTTTTCGTTTAGCAAGGACAAGCAAAATAGAAAGATATGGCACAACTCCTCAACTAGAGTTTTTTTTTTATTAGAACTTAAAAATTTGTGTGTCAAAATCCCTTTAATCCAAGAAATTAAGAATGCTACAAAAAGGTTTCTAATTAACTTTTCTCGAATAAAATAGGGAGAAAAAGAAAATATCCATAGACAATTAATTTCATATATTAGCTTGTGGATCTCATGAGAGGAAAGTTTCTTACCATCAAATATTGTGATCCTAATAGGCATATGATTTTGTAATTGAATGTCACTTAGCTAGTACTACATATTAGAGGATATTTTCACTACTAAATCATGCAACCCATTGACTACTTCAGCAGAAATCCTTCCAAGAAAATCGTTCAACATAAACAATGAACTAAGCTCTCTAAGATGGTGAATTTTCCTTGAAATCCAATCCATGGATTTTCTTGGGAATTCCAAGATATGAAGTAATTGACCCTAACATATATAGACATCACATTTATATCCCTATTACATCTCACCTAGCTCGACAACCTCAACATCAAATGAATCCTTCCCTCATGGATGTTGTAAAAATAGAGCTGCAAAATTGTTAGATAGTGTTTTCATTTATGCTATTTTAAATAATGAGAGTGTATCCCAACTCATCATTGTTCCAAACAATGAGGGTAAATGGTGATTATTTGTGGACTACTAAAATATAAACAAGGATTTTTGGAAGGATCACGTCCCCTTTCCTTTTATTGACCAATTATTGGATGATTTGTCTAGGCAAAAATATGTTTCCTTTATGGTTTAAGCGGCTATAATTAGATCCAAATTTCTCTTCGAGACTAGGATTTGACAAAATTTAACTATCCATGAGGTACCTTTTCATACATTATTCTACCTTTTGTATTATGTAATTATCTTGATACATTCCATATGGGCTATCCTCAACATCTTTTTAGACTTAGTCCATCATTGTGTGGAAGTATACATGGATTAATTCAGAGTATATGGTGATTATCATGAAGAATAATTATCTAATATAGAAAGTGTTTTGTAGTTTTCCAATGATATAAATATATTCCTCATCCATGAAATTTCCTTTATTCAAATGAATGAGAGAATAAATCTATCCCTCACCCAAAACCTATGATGAATTTTGGCGTTCCATGTAGATAAGAATGACATTGACACTAATGGATCATCCTTTAATATAATATTATCTTCCTTCTTGTACTAATATTTATTTACATGAGATAAATATATCAATGCTTCTACTAAGATGTATT
>JASDQU010302023.1:8333-19890 GCA_032191745.1 Picea mariana
CACGTGCTCGCGTTACACGTGGCCGTGTTATCCAACCGCTACCACTATAACCTCCAGGTGTGCCCACGATGCCCCTTACGCGGCACACAAGGTAAGTCGGGGGGAATTGAACTCGAAACCTCATGGAACTTCATTTTCACGGCACTTGCCAATTGAGCTGCCCCCCCGGGGGCGTAAGATTTATGATATTACTGAAAGCTATTTTCAATTTAAAAATCTAACTAAAACATAACAAAGTTAAAGGAATACTAATGTTTCACTTTCATCTAAGAAGTAAAAGTAACTGACATCTTAAAGGTCATTGAATTCAGTTGGTATTCTGATACTATTCCTAGCTTTAAAAAAGTACTTGGTGATTGTAAGTATTTAATGGTCTTATACTTTATGTGTTTTGTTGGTTTAGACATGAATGAGATCTTATTTGGCACCATCTTGATGGTTTTTTTTTCAGGAGAGACTGGCCTTGTTTCGCATCAAAGAGCTAAAAGATGTTCTGACCCGTATCGGCATGGCAAAACAAGGGAAAAAACAGGTCAGAATTTCTTGAGTCATTGTTTTAGTTGATATTTTATTTGTTGAGATCTCAAGTTTTTATATTGTATCAGTTATATTGCATGATAGGAAAATAGATCTACTGACTTGTGTTTGGGCCCTGGGGAGTAGGGGAAGTTATAAGTTTGAAGGACTGTTTTTTCCTTTTCCTTTTTTCACTGGATAAGATGCTTTGCTTTTAAACCTGTGTTTTGTTGTTCAGCTTATTCTTTTCTGCAAGATTTATTCCCTGTTCTTCTTGAACTGACATGTATTTTCTTTCTAAGATACACTGTTATGCTTGTGAAAAAGAGAATTTAGAAGAATGGTAGATAGTTACCTAGTGGAATCTGAATAGTGGTTGTTCATGTGGCTTTCAGTTCCTTAACATTATTATTATGAGGTTTAATAGTTACTGAAGCATTTCAGGCACTTACATGTTGTTTTACCTTGTTATACAGGCACTTTATGACAGAATAATGGCAATACTATCTGATGAAGAAGGTTAGAAATCTAAGTTGCTTTACAACAGTCATATATGCATCTGGGAAATATTTTCCTTGGTTTAAATATATAAATATATAAAAGAATGCTAACTTACTCTTTGTTTAGGATCACATAGATAGTCAACAGAGCGCATGAAATCAAATAATTGCTAAATTTCAAGCTGTTAGTAGATCAAGCAGAAGTTAACATCGTCGGTTATGATCAGTGTATTAAAAATCGGTTGACTCTGACTTGGACTCGACTGGTTCGGTACCAAACCGGTCAACTCGGCTGAGTCAAGGCTTAACTCGGCCGAGTAGGTACTGGACCCCACCAACATGCAAGATTAAGTTTTTCTTTAAAAGGATTTGACCAAAGACACTTTCAATTAATGGTAATGTTAAATTCTTAAAGTAAAATTACTTAAATTTTTAACATTATCATTAATTGTTTCAGGATGTTTGAGAGCGGTTCCAACCTCATTGGACTTCATATGGAGAAAGTAGAATTTCATTTCCCATTCAAAATCCAGCAGACTTGACAGTTTTCAGGATTTCAGGATTGGTAGGATTGCAACATTTTCATTGGATTCTATCACTTATGAGGGTATGGGATTGGCATTTAATCATGAGTGCCAAGCCCTTTATGTACCTCGATGTTGGTGGTATTGATTGTTGAACTTCTCTGACATGGCCTTAGCAAAAATGTACCTTTCACCCAAACCAAAATCATTGATTAGGCATGTTAAGCTTTTTCTACCATATTATAAGGCTTTGATTAGGTAGTTTCATCAAAATTGAGAGGTGTTCACTGATGTCTCTGGAGGATTGAGGTAGAGGCAAAGGCTAGAGAAGAGGCAAAGGGTGGACCGTGATACTAATGATGAGGATCCCAATATAAGTGATGGTGGAACATTGCTTGTCATTTAAACTTACTTGCTCATTTATTCATAAGGCTTTCTGTCAAGGTTTCAATTATTTTTGGAATCTTAAAAATATAAATTTTTCATCAAAATTTAAATAATTTATGTAATTTTTAGTAAACCGAGTCAGTGAAATCAGATCGGTCCGAGTCAATTGAGTCCGAGTTGACCATCAACCGATTCTGAGGCGTAGTCTGAGTTTTAAAACATTGGTTATGATAGTATGTCAAATATGACTTGTGAGCCTAGATTTTATACTGGAGGGTTCTATTCTGCTGATTGTATGGGACTCCTGCATTGAACTTGACACTGTTAAGGGTCTTAAGTAGATGGTGTTGCCAGCCAAACATTGTTTTTAGTTTCAATTTTAATCCACATTTTTCAGTTCATTTTGTTCGTTAGGGTCATTCCTGCTAACTGTATCTCAAGGCAATGATTATATCTTTTTGAATGTGGTCATAATTAGAACTTAATTTTATAATTGTTATATTTGTGCTGGTTTCATGAACAGTAGGTTTAACTGTTTTTTTTTTTAACCAAAACAGAAGAGATATTTTATATATTAAAAAGAGGCTGTGCCATGGCTACAGCAGATACAACGTTACATACAGCAGTGATCAAAATTACCTCCTGCTCTGTTCTATAACCTATACATAAAAGTTAAAACTGTCTTTATACAGAGACTCCATACTAGGCTTCCAGGTGATTCCACAAGTTTCTTGTTTTACAAACTGATTCAAAATGCTAACAGACTTAAAAAACATACTAAAATTTACAAATGTATGCTGCCTTGTGCTTCTTCACTTTTCCCCGACTCAGGAGAATCTGGTTCTTCAATATCCATTGGAATTTGGATCCCTTCCTTGGCTAACTGTCTCATCCTCCCTTGCTCCTTGCCTTTCAGTTGCCAGATTGTTGGATGCCAGTGAGAGTGATTCCAGATGCACCGCTGCCATCAAGATGTGCAGCCTGCTACACTCCGCCTCCAGGGCATCAATTCTTTGGTTCTGGCGAGAGAGGAGGGCCAGAACATTGGCCTCCAGCTCCTCCAGCTTGACTGAGATACTAGATAAGGCCCTCCTCATGGCACAGCAAAATCTTCTTGAATTCCTTGTGCTCAGGGTTTTCCATAATTCTGAATTGCAGTGAGAATCCTAGATACCAACTCACTTGCACAGTTAAATCCTTATAGGACCTCCTCGAATTCCCTCAGAATACTACAGAAGAAAGCATGCTAGTTTAGTGGGTGCTAATTTGTTATGGCAACTACGATAGTGACAGAATTTGTCATTCTGCAGTAGGAACTGTCCGCTCCCTTGATTTCATTTTTGAACAACAAAAACCAGAGCAGGATTACCAACAACCAGGTTTGCAATCCAGCTCAGAATGTACCTGGAAAAGCTGTGTGGCATTGAAAAGGTGCCCAAGAAGAATTCTCTGGCTCTAACTGCCCTCGAACTTAGTCCGAAACCCTGGTAGACCTAGAGCCTCACTCCTCTATGCTGCTGAAAAGCTTGGCCTCTGACTAATCTGTGGTGAACCAACTCAGTTCACATATGTAAATATTCAATGTAAAAAGGACAATAGGTTGAAATCCATATAGGATAGTAATAAATAATTGAATAATATATGATATGGGATATGAGATGGTTACAAATGAGAAATGAGGGCTGTATATATATACCCACGCAGGGTGCCCTTTCATAAGAGACATGACCTTTCATCAGGAAGGTGTCTCTTCATAACATATTTAGTTATGGAGTCTAAATTATTATTATTTAATTATTATCTATTTATACCTATTTATATGTATATTTGTGTTCACAACATTGCCTTACCCTTTTGAAATGCTTTGTCCTCAAAGCATAGTGATGGAAAGGCTGGACATCTTTTTCTGTGGCTTCTAATGTCTTCACATCATCCTCTATTCTTGGAGCTGTCGTAGTTGATGATACAAGACGATATGAACCTTTGAGTGTTGAGAAAATTTTTCGAATCGTAAAAGGATCTGACCATCCTAATTCAATCTTTTGCAGAATGTTGCACTTGCACGATAAACTGTTATCCTGAGACTTAATTGCGCTGGTATCAATATTTTTCAGACGATAAATTAGTTGTTCTTGACTTAAGTGATATTGAAACTCTGACTGTTTAAGATATTTGCTTTTGTCGTTGGGACGTCGATAAGGATTTCTGGTAACATGATTTTCTCTTTTCATGTTTGTAGTGTTTTCTTCATGCATTGATGTAGTATTGTTAATTGTTGAACTTTTATTGTCAAGTACACTCGGAGTTTCTTTCGTTTGTACTCCAACATCTGTGTATGTCTTTACTTTAATTGGGTTGTCGTCTTCTCAAGTTGTGATATTAATTGGATTTGTATTTGTTCCTTTCTCTTCAACTTGTATTTTCACATCTGAAGACTTCGATGCTTCTTTGATAAGTTATTCTACCTTGCTTTCCAGAGATTTCTTATCATTTTTAAGCTTCTTGATTTGCATAAGCATGTTTTGATTAAGATTTTTTAGACGTGAATTTTCTTCATTATCTGATGTATCGATCTTGTTCATATCTTACTTCTCTGTTTCTTCCTCCTTGATTTGCTCAAGTAATCTTTGATTAAGGTTCTTTAAATGAGAATTTTCTTCATTTTTTTCTGATAGGCTCTTCTCGAGATTGTCTTTTTCTTGTTCTAACTTTTGAGCGCACTGTTTTGAATTCTTTGACTTCTTGATTTGATTAAGTAGCTTTTGATTGTGTTCTTTTAAACGAGAAGTTCATCAATTTCTTTTTGCATCCTTGATATTGACTTTTGATTTTCTTGAAGGATGACCTTCGAGATATCTTTAAAGTCTTTTGATGAAGGTATTATCGATTTTGACCTTATAGTAGTTGTCTTGAAATGTCATCATCTTCTTCTTATGGGGAAACATCACAAACTTTTTCTCCATGTTTAAGATGAAGGTACCTAGATTTTTAAACCACGGTAATCCGATATTGATGCCAATTTCTTCTTTATTTATAGTTATAACATAGAATTGAGATATATATTCATATTCATCAATTGTCACTTGTAACTCCTTAATTTGAAAAATATTTTCCTTTTCAATTATATTCGGATCTGGAATTAATAATTGATTTGCCAAGTCAATATTAATGTAATTTGCAACATAGAATTGAGATATATATTCATATTCATCAATTGTCACTTGTAACTCCTTAATTTGAAAAATATTTTCCTTTTCAATTATATTCGGATCTGGAATTAATAATTGATTTGCCAAGTCAATATTAATGTAATTTGCATTATGGTCCAAGCTGATAATGATGTTAACCTCTCTTCTTTGAATACTCCCTTTTAATGTAGAAAATCCTTAACATAAATTTGGATAACCTTCATAAGAAAATCTTCCTCTTTCCTTAATAGACTCCATTTTGCTTTCATTGATAATTTACGATAAGTAATTTCCTGTTATGAAGCTTATATACCTCCCTTCTTTTCTTTGAATTTTTAATAACTTCAAATTAAACTTAGGGAACCCTTAAATACTGCCTCAATAATTCCACTAGAGTATAAGACTCAATACTTTAAAGTATAATAAGAGTAAAACCTTGATGTGACAATCACTCTTTTTTTATATAATTTTTTTAATATTCACTTTGTCACTTTTTTCTTTCAATCTTTTTTATAACTTAAAAGTAAAAGTAACGTAAGTAACTTAAAAGTAAGAGTAACTTTTTTTTCATTTAAAGTGTAGACTTTATAAATATTAAGGTCTTTTCCCTTTCAAATTATAAAAATGTTTATGTCTTTCCACTGTATCTTTTCACGTTGACCCCTTTTTATCTTTTTTCTTTTTTTAATGGCGTTTTACCTCTAATCTTTGAAATAATGCTTATAACCCTTACCAACATAAATTACTTCGGATTTAATTTTCACTGAAGACAGAAGTCAACAGTCGTGATGGTACGGATGTGTACGGAGCACACATAATAATATTTTTTTAGCGTTTTCCTTATTTGGCTAATTGATGGGTCGTGACTGTATGAGAGGGCACAAGTGGCACAGATTTGTATGGATAAGTACAGAGTACGGACGACACAACTGTGGTACGGATTGTATGCAGCGGCAGGTACAGAGGTATGATAGATATAAAACAACAGGTATGGCGGATTTATAAAACAGAGGTACGACGGATTTATAAAAAATATAAATGCAGGGCTGTCGACTGATAATTGATTAACTGTACAGAAAAATTAAATGCACGTGTGGTACGGCTGGTAAACTCGTACTATGATGTATTAAAACGGCTGGTACTGTGGCGGCTGCTATGGGGGTTTTTTTTATTTTGGCTTGGAATCGATATCTGGCAGCGAAATGATTCTTGTCTTTTTTGTTTTTTTTGGCCTCTTGATAATTCTTTGAGTAATTTCAACTCCTGGATTTCTTTTTTACTTCTTGATAATTCTTTAAATAATTTATATTCCCAGATTTCTTGTTTCCTCAAACTTACAGCATAATTACATTTTTTTTGAACAGAATTTATGGATTTAGCACGGCCAAGGGCCTGTTTGTGGTCAATGACTTGCAACAGAAAATTTCTGCTTAGGATAAAAACTAACGATTTTGTTGCCAAGGGCAAAAAGATTTTGACCAAAGGCCAAGATCAGAGGTTGCTCTGATATCAATGTGGTGAACCAACTCAGTTCACTTATGTAAATATCCAATGTAAAAAGGACAATAGGTTAAAATCCATATAGGACAGTAATAAATAATTGAATAATATATGATATGAGATGGTTACAAATGAGAAATGAGGGCTGTATATATACCCACGCAGGAGTGCCCTTTCATAAGAGACATGACCTTTCATCAGGAAGGTGTCTCTTCATAACATATTTAGTTATTGAGTATAAATTATTATTATTTAATTATTATCTATTTATACTTATTTATATGTATATTTGTGTTCATAACATAATCCCTCAACGCGCCCCCTGTGGCTTCCCTTCTGAGTACCAGACATGGTGGTGGATCTGTTGCCCTGCATCCCACATATCCCCAAATCACAGCCTGAAATGCATTTAGTTTCCCTGAATCCAAAATAAATTCTCGCCGGTGTGATCTGGACAGGTCACCTGCCTGATGTCCCATCTGGATCACCACCTTGCACAATGGCATGGAAGCCCAGCTTGAATGGGATGTAAATGATGGTCGAGGGGGAATAGGCACCCTTCGCTATATGCCATATAATTTTTCACCCGTTGCCTCTTGTCCATAAGCTTTCTATGGAATGTAGTGATGACTAAGAATTCTGTTTTTTCTGAAGTGAACCCGGAGGAAGATCTCTTGTAAACTTTTCCTAGAGATATGCCTTGGCATGAGGCTCCCATCTGATGTGAACAAAACGTATTTCCTTAAAGTTCTTTGCGATTTTTTGAATGCTTCTGAGAATTGGGCTTAATTTGTTCCCTGTAGGAGTTTTGTGCTCATTGATTGCTCATATGACCAATAAAGAGTACCCGAGCACTATCAATTCTTTAATTCCTGCCTCATTGGCTTCCGCCAGATTATTATTAACACTTCCAAGACCCCAAGCATAATTTGTTATTGAAGTTCCTCCAGGATCATGAATTGTCCCCCTGTGCCTGCCACTCCTTAAGTAGTTTTAACTGTTATTTGTATTTTTACTCCATATTTGTTGGGTGCTGCATTGAATCATTTTTGTTCTTATGTTGGAATTGGTTTAATGTCATTTTACTGTTTATTTTGTGGTTCTTTTGGTTGGTTCATGTATGGAAACTGCTAAGCAAGTAAATACAAGTTCTTCCATCCCTATTTAAGAAATGTTTAGCAACTTGCAAGTTTTATTGTGAGAACAGGTAAAACATATTTTCGTTTGATTTTCATATCAAATCGGCTGTCTGTGGGGGCTGAACTGGGTTGTGTTTCATGCATTTATACTCTACATTTTACAGATACCATTTGCCTCCAGATCTAATATTGTGTTGTGCGTGACAGGGTCTAAGTTACATCGAATGGGCAACAAAAATCTCATTGGGAGGGATGAGGTGGCGAAGATTATAGATGATATTTACAGGTAATTGATCAGTTTTTATTTGTCTTAGGGAAAGTAAACTTGAAATGGATAATCTACCTTAGATTGATTTTTTCTACATTTGTTTTTCAGTTGTTGGAACACAGACAAACAAAAATAGTCATTGTGTTGTAGTGAATCAGAAGCGGCTGACAAAGTTGATCTGTTGATTAAATACACATAAATATTCTACAGAGTCCAGACCATTGATTGATGATGTAATACAGTGCTTTTTAAATTTTTCTTCAAAACTGGCAAACTTGCAGAATTGTTTAACCCAAGTTCATTAGSTAAGATTTTATGAGTTTATAATAAGAGAGGAGTCTGAAATACACTGACAATAAGAAGCTCTTGTTGAAACTTGAAAGTGAGTATCTGGAGTGACAGCTGAAGAGTTTTAAGGGTCTTGTAAGGTAATGAAAATCTTAGAAACCCTTCAAGCCTTGACATGACAATTACTTCACGTCCAGATTTCATGTTTTACATCCTTCACGCCCTTTCCAATCAAATTTTTGTCTTATCCTTTTAGTTGACATGTCTTTCAGCATAATTGATAATTCGTTTTGCACTCCAGTAGCATTTGCCTGTGATTTTCAAATCTTCCCATCGATTTTCTAAAACTCATAGCTCTGTTTTGATGTTGTCTGTCTCTTAAACAACTCTACAACCTTGGGGCATCAACTTTCTCTCTTGATTGATTTTTTAATTCTGCAAACCAGTGTAGTATATCGGCATACAGATAAGTTGAAGAAACTTATTGGCAGGTGATGGAATGGAAGTGAATTTTATTTTCATGTTTTCCATGGAGTTACTATAAAAACTAGACTTTATTTTGGTTGTTTGATGTTTTGTGTTGCCTGAACACTGTAACTGCAAAAATTTGACCAAAAAAGGGACCCATAATTCATGGCAGTGCCTTGAGAGTGAGTAAAAGATAGTTCCAAGGTTCAAAACAAGATAAAGAGTTGAATCTTGAACTTGTGTTCAATTTAAAATGTATTATATCCAGTGTTGTAAATCTCTCCGATATATCGCTGATATTCTGATAAATTCCGAGTTAAACCCCTGTTCGATATATCTGAAATATTCCGAGATATTCCGAGTTAGACCCTTGTCTTGCGACATTTTCCAAGATATTCCGAGTTAGACCCTTGTTTTGCGACATTTTCCAAGATTTTCCGATATTTTCTGCCGATGTCACCGAGAAGTTACATTCCAGACCCTCGCCGATACTTTCCCCGAGACGAGATTTACAGCATTGATTATATCTATTTAATCTCGGTAATGTTCTTGATTCCTATTTCAACTTTGAGCTAAACATATGTGGCAACAGTTACACGAGGCACAGGTATACCTTTAGTTGCATAAGATCCCTCTTGCCACAATGAATATTAAGTTATGTCTATGAAACATCTTTAGGAATGTGTATGAAGGAATTCCTTGTTGGTAAGCGGAAATCGGCTTAGGTAGGAAGTGTGTATTCTATACTGGTATATTCTATACTTTTTTTCTTTATTATTAGTTGGGAATTGTTCACCATGGTGCCGTGCTATAAAATAAGGTGATTCTTGAGAATATACTGGCAATATTTGAGTATGTTTTAGTGATAGGCTGATAGCTGATTCATAGGTGTAGAGTGTAGTAAACCTTCGTAGATTAAAGATAAAAGAGAACCCTTAAACTTGAGAATAAACTCTTGACTTCAGAAATACCAAATGCATTCACACCATAAACAACACAAGAATATAGAGAAGAACCCTTAAGGTAGGGGAACACCATAAATTACTCCTTATTGAAGGAATCACTCCACAAGCCATTCTTGCTACAATAGAAATAATCCAACATCTCATTCCTCAATACAATGATACTAATGTGTTTTTATACTTTCTCATGAGTATTTGTAGGGGTCTATGTCAACTACCCCTTATTAGTATATTATTTCCTTGAACTACGTAGTGGGCTTATTCCATGATTATGGCTACATTATATTTATTATCCCCCTTGGGAACATCCCTTGGTACCCCATATTATCCTCTTTAGGTACATTGCATTCCATCCCCCTTTACATGTTTCTTCCTTGAAATATGA
This sequence comes from Picea mariana, assembly GCA_032191745.1. Classification (NCBI taxonomy): domain Eukaryota; kingdom Viridiplantae; phylum Streptophyta; class Pinopsida; order Pinales; family Pinaceae; genus Picea; species Picea mariana. Next base: position 18,459 of record JASDQU010302023.1, read on the forward strand.
GAGGAAGTCATATAATATGATCTACTAAGCAATGTAGTCAATTGGTATCAAGCACAATCATCCATCCATCCCAGTGAAATGTGGACATGGGGTCCAAGTGCTTCCCTACCACATAAATCTTGATTGTGGTTGCTCCTTCAGTTCCATGTTGTTGATGTGATACTTATTGTCCTTCTTTTAGTCCCTCCATGTACTTCGAGATTGAGTGCCTTTTTGTTCAATGTTGGTCCAATATAAGTTTGCTGATGCTCACAACCTTGCCTTGATGATTGTTGTTTCTCCAAGTGGTGTGGGTGGTGATATACACCAACCTTAGCTATTTGTTCTTTGGTCTTTGACTCTTCAACATGTCGTTCTTTTGAGTCATGTGGCTCCTTAGATTCTTCTTTCTTTGTTTGCCATTCTTGGGGAGTTTCTTCATGTGCTTCTGTAGGCCCTTCATTCTGATTCAACCTTAGACTCTTCATCTGATGTGTTAGTAGGCACTACAATAGTTTTCCTACCTTGACTTCTTCTTGTGCCCCTTGGGCCCTTCTTCTTTAGTAATATAAATAGCCTGCAATGCAATTTTCTTTTTCTTGTACCAAAGCTTCATGGATTTTTTTGCACATTAATATTAACTATACCAACTGAATCCATCCAAGGATATTCCAAAACAATATTCATATCATCCATCACTATAGTATGAAGTTTTGAATGCAACACATATTTATCCATATTAAGTTTCATATCTTTAAATATTTGAACAGGAACTTTGGGGACTCCCTCTATACTTTCTTCCAATATCAAGATTAGAGGTGCCTAGCTCTTTTCATTAGGGAGATTCTCAGTCACAGATCCCAACTCTTGCACGTCGTCCCCCACCTGAGATCACCTCATACTTCCATGTCCTTCCACCGATGAGAGCAACAAACGAGAGTCTGAGTTCCAAAGTACTTTAGACCATAGAGTGGTGAGACCTCAGGCCCATTCTCCCCCATGGGAGATCGACATATATGCTTGAGACCGGTTTGAATGTGCAGGACCATACACTCGACCATACATCCTCATAGTGATATAGGGTTCATCTCCAGACGGGTTCAGGGTAGGGCACCTCTCATTCATTGGACCACCCCCAGTCCCAACGAAGCAGTCAAAGATCAATTCAGAGCTTCTTTCCTTCAACCTCAGATGGTAGGAGAATTGAGCTGCCTTGCTCCTACATCCCCCTAGGGTCATATAGTCGGATCCCCCTATGGTACTCGAGGACTCCAACAGTGAGCTAGCGTGACCCGCGTTATCCCCCTCGCCATCGGTCATCATATTCAGGATACATTGAGCTCACTGGCTTCACCTTCAGATATTTCTCTCTTGGCTAGTATTGGGTTGTCCAACTCCTACAATGGACACTCTTTGTATCACTGCACTTATGGTACTGCTATATACACTTTTT
>JASDQU010302030.1:0-13796 GCA_032191745.1 Picea mariana
CTTCTCTACCATCTCCGTAGAAATGAGATTATCCATGCTACCACTGTCCACGATGACCTTGCATACCCTGTCCTTGGTCTTGCAAGAAATTTGGAAAAGTCTGTTTCTTTGGATGAAACTCTCCACCTCCTTCTCTGGTGTCAAAAGATCTTTTCGCATCATCAATGATCTTCCGCGTTCAACGTCTTCTACCTCAACATCCCGCCTCTATGCTTCAGCGATGTGAGTCTCTCCTCCTTCTTTCTTTTTATTTGGACACTCATAAGACTTGTGCCCATTCTTCCTGCATGTGAATCATGTTATTACTCCACCTCTTTCTCTTTCTCTACCTCTAGTACGAGGAAAAACATTATTATCAGCATAATCTCCTCTCTGCTCGGTATGCTATCCTTGCTGTTCAGCATATTTCCCTCGCTGTGAGGTTCCACCTCTCTCAGGTCGAGTCTGAGGTTTCTTCCATTCCTCTTTAGGCTTCTGGTTTTTATCCTGGGAAACTAATTTGCCTCTGGGCTGGCTTCTGCCTCGGCCTCTTTGACCCTTCTTTTGACTCATCTTCTCTTCAGCTTTCAGAGCCATCTGATAAGAATCTTCCACCGTTTGGATGGTTACTATGCTCATCTCATCCTGAATGTCATATCTTAGGCCATTCATGTATCTAGCAACTTTCTCATCATCGCTTTCCCGATGACCTGCCCTGATGTTTAGCTTGTAGAATTCTTTAGTATATTCCTTCACTGACATCACCTTCTGTCTCAGGTTCTGCATCCTCCTAAACAGGGTAATTTGGAAATCTCTGGGGATGAATTTTGCCTTCATATTCATGATCATTCTATCCCAGCTTTTGATCTTCTGCTTGCCCTTGCAGCATCTGTCAACTTGTAGTTCATCCCACCACAATGCTGCATGTCCCTTCAATCTTGTGACAACATGTTTGACCTTTTTGTCCTCTTCGACATATTCATAGTCAAAGTATGTGTCCAGAGCTCTAATCCAATATAGAAGCTCCTCTGCATCCAGATTTCCCTCATAAACTGGAATGTCCATCTTCGCTCTTGCACCCATTCTTGCAATAGCTCTAATCAAGCATTCGTTTGCTGCATCTTCAGCTGCAACTTCTTCTTCATGTTCAACCTCAATTTCACTTTCGAAATCACTAAGATCCCCATCACTGACTGTACGCCTTTGTGCTGTTTCCATGTCTTCGAGTCTAGCTCGTAGATCACACATCTCTTTCTCCATGACTGGATCAGTCATCTTCCCGCCCCTTCTTCTCAGCATTTCCCTCTCCTCTTGTGGATCGGGTGATTGTCTGTCCCTTCTTCTTGGCAACATGGTGAATTCTCATTTTCTCTGCTACAGAAAGAAAAGAACCTTTCTATGCTCGGATACCCGCGGGTCGGAAGGTCCATGTCAACAGGATATTTCTTCTCCCTTCACTGGCACGAAGAACCCTAAACCGTCTCTTCTATTTTCCTTTCGGAAAATCTGCACCCACAACAAATCCTCGTGGGATCCCCTCTTTGCACTTAGGAGATCGGATTTCGTGCTTTCGTGAATCCATAGGTCAAGCGTTGGTCTCTTGAATCCCTAAAACCCGAAAACAGTCAACGCTGACGTTTCCTCTTCCTTCTTCGGATTTTCCCTTATCGCGATTTCGACGGTTGCGGTGTCGAGTAACTTGTTCCCGTGATTCCCGAAACCTGATTTTCTGAAATTTCGATGCACTCACAAGGATGACTTTTCAACGACCTTTTCACTCTGTTAGGACTTCAGACTTCGCAATATCGCGAATCCAATTGCAGTGTTTTCGGAACTTCACTCTCTGAAAATCCTGAAATAGCATGCCACTTGTCCACCTCGCCGACTCCTATGGTCCCACACCGTTCTCTTGGCCTTCGGGACTTTGCAGTTTAGGATATCGTGATTCCCGTTGCAAGGTTTTATGGGACTTCCACCCACGAAAACTTGATACCACCCACGAAAACCCGATACAAGTATCCACGTGTAAATCCAACGACCCTTGTGTCTCGGATCTATGGTCCTCCTCTTCCTGAGCTTATAACCTGTGAGAATACTCACAGTAACTCCCATGCTTCTTTGTAAGATCTGACGGTTCACGGGATTTTGTGAATTCTCCACAGAGAATTTCGACCATTCGTTCTTTCCTTCACAAGAACTCTTGCAACTTTCAAAGTATTTGCTCTCTCGCCTCCCTTCGACTCCTTGGAAGGTTCAAATCCTTCCAAGCTTCCCCACGACTTTGAGTCTTCCAGAAAACTCCTGCTCACACTCCTTGCGGCAACCTTCAAACACTTCCAAGTGTTGAAAATCCTTCGACTCTGCGCACACCTGCAGCAACAGTCTCTTAATACTTTACTCAGGTTCACAACCCTGAGACCCCACTCGGCCTGCGTAATCCTTGCACGGCTCCTGTGCCCAACTACACTTCTGTGGAAATGAGAACAACGACTATCTCTCCTGAGATTTTAGAGGCAAACCTCTGAACATCTTGTCGACGCACTCCTTGCGGACAACTCAACTGAACTCCTTGTAGGAACTTTTTCTTAGATAGAGAAACAATTGAAACTAATTTCCCTTACTCTCTCTCTCACAGATTTCAAACATTCAACAAGAAATCATTCATACATATCATAAAAGCAAATGTACAACAGAAAGAATAAATAACCATGAGCATAACATTCAACACACATACACGGAGAACCGACACAATGCCATGAATTTGAATCAAGTTCTTTTCTTATTAATTCAAATCTTTGTACATGGGTGTCTTCCAATTTATAGTTCTCCCTTCTCAGCTCTGTATGCTCTTGCTCCTTGTGCTTATCTTCATGCTAATGTTACAATACACAATGAGGGTGTCTATATCCGTTTTCCCTCCTCTCCTAAAACTATCTAGTCTACACATTCAATTATACCTACTTGCATTAACTACCATAAATGCCTTCTATCTACTAAGGACGAGAGCGAATCGCTCAAGGTCCGATTACATTTTACAAGTGTGCCCCTTCTTAATGGCTTCATTAATATTTTAAGACATTTTCTAAAGTTGTGCTGGGCGCTTTTCCATCTGTCCTTTGTCTCCGCGTTGGCTCGCTTGAGATGCTCCTGCATCAGTATATCACTTTACATATACTCTTTTATATAAATTTCATTTAAATAAGTTCTATCTATATGGTATTTTTCCTTTCTTAAATTTTTTATTAATCATTTAAATTTTATTTGTCATTTAAATTAAATTAAGAGAGTGCATTAATATTAAGGTACATTTTTAATAGACTAATATTATATTAAAACTTCAATTTGTTTTATAAAATTTATTTTAAAATAAAATAAATTTTGTTTTAAAATATTTTAATGAAAAAAGTTTTACAATTGAAAACCTACACTTATTGTATATATATAAACTAAGTAATAATAAGTTTAAAATTGTTAACTTTGACTACCATTGAACTCTACATCTTCATACCATGATTGCAATGAAATTGTTAAGAGGACAAAATCTCTAACTCAATAGCTATGGACCTCAATATATTTAAGATGGAGAGAAGAAAAATGAATTTACTATAATCAAATTTAGTAATTGAGGTTAAAAGTAAAGCAATAAAATTTAGTAATTAAGATTAAAAGCAACACAATTGGTTGTAGACATAATCTCTAATTCAATAGTTATGGACATCAAGATATCTAAGTTGGAGAGAAAACAAATAAACATACATAATGACATTTAGTAATAAACGTTAAAAACAACACAATTGTTTGTGGACACAATTTGTAAGTCAATAGTTATGGAGCTCAAGATATCTAAAATTGAGAGAAGAAAAATGAACATAATATGATAAAATTTAGTAATTAAAGTTAAAAGCAACACAATTGCTTGTGAATTAATGAATTTATTGATTATTTTACTAGATAATATACACAAAAATGAGGTGATATTTTAATCATGTTTATAATTGTTTTATTTAGATGATAGAACAATATATAACAATTTAGATGTTAGAACAACATATTAATTTTCTGGTCCTTTGTTTATAATTGAAGTAAAGTTACATCAAAGCAATTTAAGGTTTAAAATGTGCATCAATAATTATATTTCATTTTTTAATAAAATAAAGTTTATTTGTTTCAACTAATAACCAAAATTCAAGATGATTATGTCAACCCATTATTGATAAAAAAAATCATTTTGGAAAATTATATAAAAATATTACTTTCTATTTTATTAACCGTTAACATTCTCTAAACCTATAATATAATAAATGTGTTAAATATTTCAAAAAATAAAAAATTACCACATAATGTTTTTGTTAAATTTTGTTTATATTAAATTACTAAAAATTATTTAATACAACATTATTATTCTCATCTTGAAACATAAAAAAAATATTTATTATTTTTATCACTTTGGAATATAGCCTCACTAGGAATCTTCAAGTTCAATACAAAATAATTGTTTATCCAACTTCCTTCATAAGGTATAGTATAAACACAAAAATCTATGACATTGCATTACTTTATCCATTTAGTCTCTCATTAATTCAAAATTTCACACATTGTACAACCCAATCTAGAGGAGAGGTGTGATGTCCACTGATCCATAATGTTGACATTTACCAAGAAATAATAATAATAATAATAATAATAATAACAACAACAATAATAAAAAAAAAATCTAGATCTATGTTAACTCTAGATATATCAAGTGTTTAAAGGGATCAAATCCATAAAGGTGCAAACTTTTTTGAGGGTGTGAAGACTTAAAAGTAAGGTTTGCACCTCTAAAGATTTGATTTGCTTGATAAATTCAAGGTTAAGATGAATCTAGGTTGATACTTATTAAACACCATGAATGACTCTATTTTTAGTGAATATTGGAATATCATTTATGCAAGTATTTTCAAATTTTAACAAGATGTTATCACTACTAAATTTCGGGACAAAGATGGTGTTAATTACAAATTAGTTTCAATCCTAATTTTTTTTGTTATTTTCAGTTTCGAAATTCACCTTATTTCTATCTTTTCAATATTTTTTGGGAATAGTGACATTATATAAATCTTGTATTATGGTGCTAGAGAAATGGTATGCATTTTGTTAGTCATTTTCTACAAAAACATCGATATTTTGATATTTTCTCGTTGAATGCAATTAAATATTGACAATTTATACATAGAATTCATTGTTTTAATGCCCAAATTTGAACTTTTTCTTTGTGAAATTTTAAAGTATAAATTAGTTTACTACAACAATCTCATTGAGATCTTTCTAATGGTGTATCATGTGCCTAAAATGGAGTTCATAAATGAAATTTATGGCCATTGGAAAGTGAGAATTCCAATTCAACATCTCGAGGACCCCATCTGCATGAGGTTAGGGTTATTACTTTTTGTTTGTTTTTAATTCATTTCTTTCTCATGTTATAAAATTTAGATCAAATCTATGCACCCTAATAGAGAACTTAATATATTGATAGAATGGCATTTCAAATAGAACAAGCAAATAGTTTTTAAGCAAAAATGGGATAATTGGGGAATTTTGGGCATTTGGGATAATTGAGAATTTTTTTTTTGTAAGTAAAAGTTGTATTACCTTAGATAATCAGAAAACCGGTACAAATATAAAATCATGTAGCCAATTCTGCCAAATAGATGGAAACCATAACCGAATTCAAGCCTGAAAAAGCATCCATGTCTGCATCTAGATACATATATGACAAGATACAAAAACCTATGAAAGCTATTGATTTGGATAAAGGCCTGCCTAATTTTGAAGCGATGACTATTTTGAACAAAAAGAGACAAGACATGAAAAAATTTCATACACTAGAAGAACCTAGATTTCCATCGTTGTGTGGGGCATGAGGCCAGGTCAGAGAAAAGACAAAAGGCTGACAACATGTTGGGCATCTCCGCTTGATAGGCTCTCTTGAAAGGGAGTCAAAGAAAGCATCCAACTGGTGACAAAGGATGTCCTCATGAAAGATCTGGTCAACAACATCCCTTCTCAGTTCGAAAATAAACTACAATTGATCCTCAAAGAAGCCACATAGGGGGGGGCGCCTTAGGCACTATTTATAGACTAGGATTGAGCTCTATATCTGGACGAGCTACTTCTGGGACCTCGTCTCCAAGCATTGAGGGAGGTACCTCTTCCATAACTGGACAAATCCAAGTTTCCTCCAAGAACATGGTAGGAGCGACACATGCATCTTGAGAGGAATTGAAGAGAGAATTATGCAAATTTGTAGAAGCTATCAATTGGGACTCTTGAGGAGACTGGCAATGAACTGAAGGGAATTACTCTTCAATTGAAACTTGTTGCCAGTCTTCCCTATACTAGTTCTGAGCTATGGAGGGGAAATCAATAGAGGGAAAACCAATGGAGGCTGAACCAGGGAAAGTTGGCGGAGTTGTAGAAGGTTGCAGAACCTGGCGAAGACGGTGATCCATGTAGCTATAATAGGTCAGGACTCGCTTTGAATTATCCCTATAGCGCGACATTGAGAAAAATAAATGATCAAAGAGCCAAAATGAAAGGAACAAGTAAATCAGAGAGTCGTAAGTGAAGAAAACCCCTGTAAGAGAGGAAGAAACCACCCATGGTGCCCAATCATGTTAAGTGCAATTAAGCTTGAATGGATGACACTCATCCTCCTCCTACCAGCGATGATGTATCCTTGCGCTCAATCAATTCTGCACATTAAGTTTCCCACATGACCTTAGCACACCTACACATTCGCTTTGTTAATGATCGACATTAGAGTAAATGGAGGGAGGAAAGTGGTAACTAGCTGCATTAACATCACTAGATGCATGTGTTCCAGTTGTCACCCCATCCAGTGGAGAAAGTCTCGGTGGGATAATTCCATACATTGCAGCAACAATGGAGGGGTGGGGAGGAGGTTGGCATCAATATGGATGTCCTCTCCCATTAAAGAGACTCCTTCATTCACTAGCTTTTAAGCAATCTTGTTCCCTTATCTTCGGATATGGGAGGTAATGAGGGTGAGAGAGGGACGAAGGAGGGCATGAATGACTTCCAGAAGATCAAGAAGATGCCAAATAGGGGAGAATTTTGCAGGATCAGATCCATTTATGATTTTAGTGGCTAATGAAATAATTACTTGAGAATTCCCTACAATAATCAATTGATTCAAATTGAGACTAGAAGCTAATTGGATTCCTCTAATAAGGCCCCAAAGCTCCGCAGAGTTGTTGCGTTTGTACCCTAGGTTTCCAGCCATATTGTGCCTAATCTGGCTAGTGTTGTCTCGGATGAACACCTCATAAGCTACAGGTCCAGGATTTCCCTTAGAAGCTCTGTCAAAATTAAACTTGGAAAAGCCCGTGGGAGGGTGTTGCTAGGAGGTAGGAATATGGGTGAGAGAAGAACTAGGATTATGGTTGGAAATGAATAGATTGAATTGGAGGTTTAACTACCATTTAGAGAGAATGATTCTTTCCTCAGGGTTACATGAGAGATCTTCCTGGTTCCATTGTTGATCTTGGATTGTTTCTTGTATGCTTCCATAGATATTAGACCAAATAAGGGGAGGTAGTGAGGGCTTAGAGTGAAAAAATCTCTTGTTTCTCTCTTTCCAGATCTACCAGACCACAAATCTTGGGAGCAGTTTCCATATCCTATTTAGAATTGGATTATTGAAAGTTGTAGTTCTGCTATTCTCTATAGTGCTTATTATGATGTCCCTAGATCTATTTGTTTTCCTCATGGTATGTGATACTTGATCCCATATTTTAGCACTAAAGGAACATTGATTCAATAGATGCTACATTGACTCCTCCTATTTCTAACAAATTTGGTAGATCAAGGGCCCAATGAACCCTCTCTTTCTGAGATTGTCCCAGGTGAGAATGCGATTCTAAACCAGAATCCAAATAAATGTGGAAAATTTTGGCCAAAAGTGTGACTTCCAGATAATATGCCATATATTTTCTTTTGGTTGGAGGTGAATATTGGATTTTAGGTTGTATGCTTCTTTAATTATGAATGTACCCAAAGGAGAGTGGCCCCAATGTAAAATTTCTGGGTCCTCCCTAATGCAAACCTTTCTCTGCATGGAAATGTCTTGCCAGGGTTGCATATCTCAATTGAATGGAATATTGAGATCAGTGGGGAGAACTTTCCAAGTCCACCAAGGAGGATGGTGAGGTTCATCTATCCAAACATCCATGATCTTGAGGGACTCCATATTTTGCATGTGATATTGAATATGATGCATACTATCCAATAATTTCAGAGGAGGCAATTGTTTCCACGAGTCTGACCAAAATAGAGCATCATGTCCATTCCTGATTTCCCATAAGGCATGTTCCTACATGAGGGGATGATTTCACCATGCTACATTCCATATATTTTAACCTAATATCGGTTCGTTTAGACTGATAAGCTGAGCCTCATTGATATGGGGGGGCATATTTTTTCTTCCAAATCCTTACCCATAATTCTATCGGGTACTTGAACCAATGCCACCATATTTTTTCTCCCATAATACCATTTAACATGCTGGGATCTCAGAGTCCTAGACCTCCATTAAGATTTGGTTTGCAGAATTTCTCCCAGCTGACTAGGGCCCGTTTTTTCCTTGGATTGTGGCCTCAGCAGAGAAAGTTTTTCTGTAGATTTTGGATGGAATTAATGACTAATTGTGGGGCTACCAAATATAAGAAGAGGTATATGGGGATGGCTTGGAGGACTGATTTAATAAGTACAAGAAGCCAAATTCAAGTTTTTGAAGGTACAAGAGTTCAATCGATTGGAAAGGAACTGGAGGAGGGTATCCCAAGAGATATTTCGGGCTGCAGAATATGATAGAGGAATTCCATGATAATTGGATGGAAGGGAGATCCTGGGTATTCCCAGTAGATGAGAGATGTGTCGATGGATATCAAGAGGATTATTAAAGACTAAGAGCTGAAATTTATCGAGGTTGAAGGTAGTGTCAGATGTTTCGCTGAAATATGAAAGAATGGACTTGAGTTTTATGGCTTCCTGCGCAGTGGGAGCACCCATCAAGATGGTATCATCCACAAACTGGCTATGGGATGCAGCTAGTTGCAGACCATGTAGAGGTAGACCTTGGAGAGATCCATCCTCAATGGAGGCAGTGATGTAACGGCCCAATCCTTTAGCCATGATGACGAAGAGAAAGGGAGAGAGAGGATCACCTTAATGAATGCCTCTTGAGGGGGAAAAATGTTTAGAGGGAAAACCGTTGACTAGAATGGATAAAAAGGTTGAGGATGCAAGGTTAAGTATCCAATGGATCCATCCATTACTAAAACCAAAAGCTAAGACAAGATATTGCATATACTTCCAACTAAGACGATCAAAGGCCTTGAATAGATCAAGATTAAAAAACATACCTAGAGTTCGGGTGGATTCGAGTGAGTGAATTACCTCGTGTACCAGTATAACATTGTCCATTATTTGGCATCCCTCAACATAGCCTGACTTCCCCTTAGATATGATGAAGGGAAGAATGGGCTTAAGTCTGAGAGAGATGACTTTGGTAGTGATTTTATAGACCACATTGCAGAGTGCAATGGGTCGAAATTATTTTGGCTGAGATGCTCTTTTCTCCTTGGGAATGAGGGTGAGAAAAGTAGAATTGAGGGATGAGAGAACCCGACCAAAATCCATGGGTTCCTCCACTAGCATCCATGAATCCTCTCTTATCATCAACCAATAGTAGTGGAAGGAGTTTGTTGTAAAGCTATCTGGCCTTGACACATTTCCCATTGACATTTTCTTGATGGCTTGGTCAACCTCCTCAATTGTGATGGGCCTCATGAGGGATTCATTCTGTTCTAGAGTGATGATGGTTGGTATGTGCCGAGTTACTTTGTTGATGGCTAGAGTACGATAAAGGAGTGAATCTAAAAGAAGATCCTTGTAGTATTTTACCATCTCGATTTCTATCCCTTCATGGTCCACAATTGGGTTCCCTTGATCATCTTTTAGCTTGGTGATACGACTAACATACCCTCTGTGCATCATGGATCTATGAAATAATTTGGTATTCTTTTCCCTTTCCTTGAGCCATTGTACCCTGGATTTCTATCTCCACAAAATTTCCTCATGCTTGTATCTCTCCTCCAGTTGTTGTTTGAGTAGCTCCTCCTCCTTTCACAAATAATCTGATTGACCTTGTGAGATGGATTTTGGTTGGATTTCCTCTAGACACTGTTCTATATACCTCTGTGCTTGAAATATGTTTCCAAAGACATTTTTATTCCAATCTCGAAGTTGCTGCTTAAATATTTTCAGCTTCTGTTGGTGTTAGGTACCTAAACCCATAACTTCTCATGTGGGTAGAATAATATATTTCCATGTAAGAAATGATGATACTAGTTAATAAGGCCTATTTAATAAATATGAACAAGTTAATGTAAGAAGACCTAATAAAAGCTTCCGCTTCTAGAAAGATCTTCCTTTAGAATATTCTTTAGAATATAGAATTAGTATAAATAAGAGTAGAAGGTATGAGAGGCACTTGTCTTGAGAATTATTGTAATATAGCTCTGCTCTGCTGGAGTTTTCCCCCTCGAAGAGGCAAGTGAACATTGTTTCCTATCAATAAAGGTATTATTTTGGTGTTGTGGTTCCATATATTATGTTGTTCTGCTGCTATATTTGTGTTCTCTGTTGTTATTCTGCTGGTATTCACTGCAATATTTCTATTTTCTACTATTATAATAGATCTGGTGCCTAACAAGTGCTATCAAAGCACTTTCCTTGGGAGGATTTGTGGGTTATTGTTTTTCCAGGGTAGAGACGTGTTCTGACATATTTAAGCTACAAATATATGTCATTCAGTGCATAAATCTGTGGCCGGGGAAGCATACACATAGGAAATAAAAGAGGTACTTAAGCTCACATTGTTGGACACCCTTGTAACCCCTGTTGGTGCCCCTTCGAGTGGGAGCACATAAGATAACACCTATATACGGACTTGTTCTTCCACATACCTCTAGTATATTAGGAGACCCCCTAGCTATCCTAAAACCAGCCATAGATCAACCGATCGGTCTTCTGAATGCTATAGTACCACCAATAAAAACACTCAGGAAGAAACTCTCTAGTACCTGGGTAATCGGGTAGTACGATTAAGGGTACGGTCTAGCCTCCTCAGTTAGTGCTCTGAGATATTTTGCTGAGTATTATTTTTGGACCCCACACGTATATCAGAGAGCTATAGCACAGGGAAATCCCTCGTCTATAGGAACCCTGAAAACCCTAACCCTTGAGGAGGAAACAAAATAGAAAAGCAATAGAGAAGATCTATTTCAGTGCAACCTTTCCTCCGACATTTGGGTTGCAAAAATTACAAACATAAAAGGAACATAGAAGATCTATTGCCCTGCAACCTTTCCTCCTACATTCGTGTTGTGAAAATTACTATACATTTATTTTATTTTTTGTGTTAAGAATTTGGGCATTTTGATACTACAGTATTATTCAAATCTGCATAAAACCCTAGCGAAGTTAAAAAAAGAAAAAAAGAAAAAAAGAAAGAAAACAGGAAAAAGAAAAAGAAAAAAAGGAGCTAAAAAAAATATGGGACCTTCCAGTACCCTTATTTGAGACATATCTCATTGGATTCCCCTTTTTGCATGGATCGTTGTGACATCCATCATTTTTAACCTTTTTTTACCTCCCCAGACCCTTATTTTAGACCTATCTCGTTGGATTCCCATTTTCTCCATGATCGTTGTGATACCTATCATTTATAACTTTCTTTTTTTACCTTCACTTACCCTTATTTGAAACCTATATCATTGAATTCCTATTTTCACACTGAACACACTAATATACATCATTTTTCACTCTTTTTTCCGTCGTCCCACTTCCCCTCTTCCGCTCCCCGCCTTCACCCATGGCCACCACTTGCAACCAAGAATTCCTTCACCTAGAAGATGAATCCAAACAACACAAGGTAGACATCCAAATACTGACCTCTGAAATTGCTTCCAATAATTCCCGCTTTGACACCTTCGAGGCCAAAGTTATAGGCGAATTGGCAGAGGTTAAGGGTGAATTGTCCTCCCTCACCCAGTGGTTGAAACAATCCCTTGGCTCTCCCTCCATTGAAAATCCTTCCCACTTTGAAAGTGAGAACTCTTCCCATAATATGGCCCTTCATTCCAATTCCCTTCCTCGTGACCCCTGCCCTCCCTGAGTTGAAGTGAACAAATTTGATGGATCTGATCCCACTGGTTGGGTCACTCAAATAGAACATTATTTCTCCTTGCATGGAATTACTGATGATTTGGCTAAACTTCATTATGGTGTCCTCTATTTGGATCCAAAATGTTGGAAATGGTGGCAATGGCATAAAAAGACACGCCAGGGGTATGTTTCTTGGACTTAGTTTGTGGCAAAGCTATATGATCGCTTTGACATTGACACCCACTATCTTGGTCCTTTGACCAAGTTGAAGCAATCTGGCACAGTGGAAGAATTTATATCTACCTTTGAACACTTGGATTTTAGAACAGAGGGCATGTCTGATGCCTTCTTCCAGGAATGTTTTATCAGTTGCCTCAAAGAAGAAATTCGAGTCCAAGTCCTCATGGCTCGCCCTCACACTTGGTTGGAAACTACTCAACGTGCGAAGGAAGCCCAAAAAATTGTCTCTGCTCAGACCTGAAAACCTTCTTTTTTTCCTCGCACTCGACCTACTAACCTTTCCCCTCCTCCCACTCCCCTCAAGATCCAAAAATTAACTTGGGCTGAAATGGCAGAATGCCAACTCAAGGGCCTTTGTTATAATTGTGATGAAAAATATTTTCTAGGGCACAACTGTAAGGAACAAAAGTTGTTTATGGCCATCTCTGAGGATGTTTCTGAAGAAGAGCTCGAGTCCCCCCCTGTGGAAGAGTTACCTTAGCCAACTAATATTACTCCGCCCTCTGACCAACCAGAAGTAGAACCAGTCATTTCATTGAATTCTCTCAATGGATTCTTTTCTCCCCAAACCCTCAATATCATTGGCTACATTAAGAATAGAAAGGTCATCTTCTTAATTGACAATGGAAACACTCATAATGTTATTCACCATCACATTTCCCAAGAAACCCATTGCTATATACATGCAATCAACAACTTTCAAATCATGATTTCCAATGGTGGTTTCATTAAATGTGGGGGGCATTGTGAAAATGTGCGTCTCCAAATTGGGCAGTACCACATGAAATATCATATGTTTTCTATTTACATGGGTGGTTGTGACATTGTTCTCAGTGCAGAATGGTTATGCACTCTTGGTCTCATCCTCATGGATTTTAAGAAATTAACCATGCAAGTCCAACTGGTGGAACAACAATATAAATTCCAAGGAATCATAGCAGGATCCCCTGATATCATCAGTTCCCATCGAATGGAAAATTTCCTCAAAAAAGGTAATTCCAACATTATTTCCCAACTCCATTCTATTCAAGAAATTGAGACACCTGTGGTGCATCCTGACCTCCAATGTATCATCTCCAAACACCAAGCTGTTTTTTTCACTCCCCAGGGACTTCCTCCTTCTCGTGGTGTTCATGATACCCTCTCATCCCCAAAAGTATTCCTCCCAATGTTCTGTTAAGCCCTAATATTGGCTCATTACCCCTTAATTGGGGCATATTATATTAGTAATTTTATTTTATTTATGTTGGCTTTAGGCCATTAGTTGTAATTATACCTCCTAGTCTCCTATATATACCAAGGAGACATTTTCATTTTGAATCATCTTGTACTTGAACATTTAAGTG
>JASDQU010302033.1:0-13820 GCA_032191745.1 Picea mariana
AAGGGGAGGGGCATGTTAAGCCCTAAATAGTGGCTCATTACCCCTTAATTGGGGCATATTATATTAGTAATGTTATTTTATTTATGTCATCTTTAGTCCATTAGTTGTAATTATACCTCCTAGTCTCCTATATATACCAAGGAGACATTTTTATTTTGAATCATCTTGTAATTGTAAATTTATGTGGGCATGAGGTTTCCCCCTCAAAGAGTCTTATTATCTAAATTTCTCTCTTTTTCAGGGCGTTGAGTACTTATTCTAAGGTTTTTCTATGCTATATTGATATTTGGTTCTTAACATGATAATATTGGTTACTTAAGTGCCTCTTATCGAGCTTCATTTATTTCTTCTCTTTCCTTGGCCCCTCGTGATATTCTTCTTTCCCATAAGACTTGAGTTTCTCCAAAAAGGGGCCAATTGTTTTTCTCAAGAGTAGGCATGAGGATGACCACACTACTAGAAATATCGACTACTTAAGCTTCCAACTCATAAATATTATTTCACCTTCAACTATAGGTCTTTATTGGTTCTCTTCTTCTATTTATGAGGATTTTTGTTGCTTCTTAACCTTTCATGTATTGATCTAGTGATTGACAAGGTACAACTCTCCCATAGACTTAATTTTTTTGAATCATGTAAGAATATACTATGCCAAAACCACTAAACACATAAATAAGTCATATTTAATACAATTTTTATTTGTAAAATGCATTAGATATTCCAATGTTCAACCATACAAAACATATTTAAACTTAAAGCAAATATAATGAGCCTGTGTTATACTATGCAACTGTCCTTTTGCATTTTTAATGCTTCAACAGAAATGAAAACACACCATTCTGAGATTTAACTATTGTGACATATGAAATAGATTAAAACATATGAAATAGACTACAATACAAAACCACACAATGGAACAAAAATATTAACTTTGGGAGCCCATACAAGAAAAGGAAAATTCAATGAAGGATTGTTCATTCCTTCGTTTGATATTATAGAGATTAGGATATAGTTTACAAAATATTTAATCTTACTATGAAGTTGCAACAAACTATGGTCATATACAATCCCTTACAACGTGCTTATATCTCTCTACAATGTTAGTATCTCCTCCACACTCATGCTCAAACTATGCAACGACCAACAACTAGAGAAAAACTTAACCCTTTTCCCCCATTCTACTAGGTTTTGTATAGCTAAAGTTAGGGTTAGTTTTGGGGTTTTGAAAATCGTGGAACCTACATGATACTTCTAGAAATATATCTAGTGGAGTCCCACATGTTAAGAGCTCCCCATATTTTAATTATGGTGAGTTGACATGGTTGCCACTTGGATATGTGGGCAATATTTGGACCATTACTTATCGGAGTCATAACTTTAGCATTTGCACTTCATATTAGGTTCACATTAGCGCATTAGAAAGATTGAGAAGAAAAAAAATACATCTTCAATGAGGAAATATTATGGCAACTCTCATCCATTACTAGGCATAAAACCATTGTTTAGGGCCTTGAAAATGCACCAAAAAATGATGACCTAAACTTGACAAAATTGACACCATCTATGAGATATTCCACATTCAAATCTCTCCCATCTAAATCATTAATCAATCTATATAGTCCTATATAAATCCATTTTGCATCTACCCATTTGTATCCCTCATTTATAGGGATAAATAAGGAGATGGTGTCTCAAGGCCCTCATGTTGCAAACATGGAGTACCAAGAGACAGACTAGCAGGTAGAGCCCCACATCACACCACCCATCACCATGAGATCGATGGTTGCACCATCCACCACACCAGCTTGGCTCACAGAAGACAGCAGGTCTGGCTCCATGCCGTAATGAGTGTAATGTTGTGGTAAGTTTCATTTTAATAAATGAAGCATTTGAATATGTTAAAAAGGTTTCTTCCTTGATTTTCAAAACGTTTGCTTGGAAATTATGCTCTTTTCCCTATTTCACCTTGGTGATAGACATTGTGTCCTAGTAAGTGGTTGCCCTCAGGGAAAGGGTTTCTACTGGGGGGTCTCTTTCATGAGCCATTGTATTGCTCCTGCACATACTTGCCACTTTACATGTCTCTTTCCCTTCGTTTCCTCGTCTTTTGGGTTTTCGGGCCACATTAACCCAAGAAGGGCTTGTACCTAATTTCATGGGAATAAGGGGATGAAGGACTAGAGGCTTGTAGCTAGAAAAAGATAAAATCCAATCATAAACCTTCCATATGCTCTCCTGGGGATCCTGAGAACAATGAAATGTTTCTCACAAAAAATTGAGGGGCCCATAAAATAAATAACTAATTAAACATGCCAACCAAGGTAGAGCATGTGTGGGAAATGTTTTTCATGCTTAGGTAGAAGTCCTACACATCATCTTCAACTTGGGGAAGCATAGTGTGACCAGGGTAGAGTTGAGGTGGGCAATTTATTTCATGCTTAGGTAGAAGTCCCACTTTATCTCTAACCTCGGAACACTCTACTAAATTAAATGGAAAAGGGGCTTGGAAAAAATCATGCATTGTGGATGAAGGGAAACACAACGTTTACAAAGACACCCAAAAATGAGACAATATGAGCCCTTGTATATCAAGAAACCCCATGCCCAAAAGTATTAACCCCATCCACTTCATACTCTTTACATGACTTAGAGAGGGTCCACCTGGGAAACACTCCTTGACTTGGGGAATGATTCACCCAATAGGATACCATGACAACTCTCCCATATCTAAATTTGGCAAGTTCCATAGTGTCTTTGAGCATATGTTTATTTTGAGAAGGGGGATTTGATGCACATGTTCGAGTGGTTCTTTTATTATGTATGTCTTACTTGACATGATGTGTGTGACGTGTGATCCCTTGGAGGGAGAATTTGGTTGTCTTTGTAGGGCCTTGACGAGTGGAGAGATTTATGTGGAGGATCAAGGTCACTTCGACCTTCACTTGGGGCATGAATCCCATAGGATCAATGATGTGCCCTATCTTATTGGACACCTAGGTCAGAGCATTGTTCCTTTGGAGGCATGAGAGCACACCTTGATGGAAGAAACTAGCCCCCTACTTGCCAACATTTGGTCTTGGAAGCCTAAAACGTCACTTTTTAATGCTTGACATCACATTGGGGGCTAGGGTTTGGTGATGGTGGTGGTGATTCACCATGACTTAGCATGTTGTAATGGAGGAAGACCCTTGCACCATGGAGGCTAGGCCTTTGGAGGCCCAACGACTTCTTCTACTTACTCAACGACTTGCCAAAAATTCCAAAACGTCACCCCTTTAGGGCATGACGTCATCATCTAGGGATTTTATTTATTGTTATTTTGGATTTAAACTTGTAAAGGGGAAATTAGAGGAGGTCAGACTCCCTAATTGTGTTTTACCCTAAAGTTAAGTGGACAAACAAATTTTATAAGGTCTTGTATAAATAAAGGCCTTGTGACATTTCATTTCATCATATCTCACTCTCTCTTGAGTGAGAGACTTAGCTGAAATTTTCACCCCTCTTGGGAAAATCACATCTCTATCTCTTGTGAAAATTTTTGTATGCTTAACACTTGTGTTTGGAGCTAAAGTGGTGCACTATCTCTTGGATGCTTATCTCTTGCTATTGTGATGGAATATACTTGGTAGATAAGGGTTTATCTTGCATATCTCTTGAAATTGGTAAGGAATTTATGCATATTTTTTGTGTTTCTTTCTTGTTTCATTATTATTCATGTCTATACACTTGGAGGATTATAAGGGCATAAACCATCCACCAAGTCTATCATTATTATCAATTGGATAATATATTGCAAAAGGTTGCTAGGAGGAGTAAAAGGGCTTACACCCTCCTAGATTTACCTTGTTAGGTTTACTTTCTCTAAATAGTAAAAGAGATTACACCCC
Source organism: Picea mariana (assembly GCA_032191745.1). NCBI lineage: Eukaryota > Viridiplantae > Streptophyta > Pinopsida > Pinales > Pinaceae > Picea > Picea mariana. Next base: position 3,888 of record JASDQU010302033.1, read on the forward strand.
TAGACAAGTAGTAGTCCTAACTTTACACAAGAAGACCCCATAACCCATTAACAAAGCACTAATCTTAATTTGCATTGGATAAATAAAATCATTGCATTGGTATACGTGAAATTGAGAGATTTGGTATTTGTTCAAGTTGGAATATTTTCTTAGTGACACAAGCTTACTTATGCCCTAAGGGCGTCTTCTTTTAGCCAAGGAATTTATTGTTGAAATAAATTTAAAGCTACAGACAACCATTAGGGCTGCAATAAAACCCTCATTCTTTCATTCTCTACTCTCTAATCTATCGTGGAATTTTACTTGTGAACCTAGGTTATTGTTCTATTGATTGTTGGTTATCATTTTAACGGTTTACTTGTGAATTTGTGTGGTTAGATCTCGCTGATATAGCATTTTTTTGTTATATACATAAGGATTCCCTAATACATTGTTGATAACATCTTTTTGCAGCCCTAGTTTTCCATCAAAATTTGAGTGTGAGTATTGGAATATTATCTACATGTTTTGGGCTTAATTATCCAATAATCATTTGATGACTTTGATGGTTAGTTGTGCAATAGTTGTAATTTACTTATTGCTGATACAAATGTGATATATGATGCATTTTTTGGACAAAAATCACATCTTGATGATTCCCCTTAGGTTTTGAGGCTTACATTGCAATATATTGTCTTGTCTTGGTGGGATAACATTGTTTTGCAAGTACAAAACCATTGGCAATCATTTACCCTTCCGCAAGACTCTTTCTCAAGCCTTCATTCATCTCCAACCTAGACCTAAAGGGGATCCTTTCGTCGTCATCTCACTTTTTATCTCAACCCCCCTAGGGTAACTGGGATTCCCCCCTTGTGGTGATTTATCATCACTAAAGTGAGGGGGGTATCTATCTAAGGTGACAATGGGTAGCTACTCCCATAGTTGTCTCACTCTTGTGCATTGAGTTGGGCTTTTACCAACCTACAATCTGTGCGATAACACCCATATCACCCACCCTCTCACACACATTTGAAAGTATTGCACTGTGAGTGAGTGTTATTATGAATAATAATAATAATAATAATAAAGAAAATCCATATTTTATATTAAGTTTCATAAAAAAAAAAATTGAGTTTGACCATTCATATATGTTTTCAATGTGTTTTGTCCACTAAGAACACTTATAACAAAATCAACTCCACTTTTGAGATTTTCAAAGATGTACAATCATGTTAATTTTAATTTGTCATGTTTAGGTATGAAATGAGAGTTACATTTCAAACTTTATCATTGTAGATTGTGTTTAAGTGTTGTGGATTGGGTGTAACCTAGTGATATGAAATAGACAAATAGTATTGTAGATAGTTGAAGAGGAAAATAAGATTTCGAAGACAAAAAATGTGGTGTCTAAAGACATCGTTACAACACTTAAGCACAACGCACTATGATTAAAACATCACAATTCATATTGGACATATTGATCCACTTGATTATAATGAACCATAGGGTCTACTATTTATATCTTCAAGATCTAACCAACTTCATTGAAATTGGGAGGATTTTTTCCACATAAAACTGTCAGTTATCCAATTTGACTCCATCAAATCCACATTGTCTAGTCGGCTCGATGGAGATGCTTGAATCAAATGTCCATGTGTCAAACTTGTATTCTATTGCTCTGTTTATCGATCCACCAATCGACTATCTTCAGTTGTTGGTCGACTGTCTGACCAACAAACTTGTCGACTACTCAATCGAATAATGTAGAGATCTGGTTGATCGCCTGACTGATTGTTTCCATATGTAGATCAACCAGTCGACCAACTAATTCTAGGATAAGTGTGATGAACCATCATGAATTGATGTTCCAACACCCCCCATCAGCACATGACTCTAGATATTTAGAAGGTGAAATTACATCAGCATGACACCCCCCCATAATTGTAGCTTCCCAAAGTCCAAGCATTGTGTGGAGCTTGATAAATATAGCTTCATGTAAAGGCTTAGTGAATATATTAACAACCTGATCATATGTTATGAAATATTCAAGAGAGATAATGTTCTCATGAGCCAACGGTCTCAAATAGTGAGCATGGAGCTCAATATGCTTCATCTTACTATGGGAAACAAGATTGTTAGTAACCTAGATGCCACTATGATTGTCACAACAAATTGTAGTCAAGGTCTGAACAAGAAGGCCAAGTTCACCCAAAATTTGGTGGATCCATATTTCCTCAATACCTACATGAATGGCACCACGATATTTTTCTTCTATAGTTGACAAGAAGACTACCTTTTGTTTATTGCATGACCACACCAATGGTCCAGTGATGAAATGAAACACATAGCCAGAAGTGGACTTCTAATCATCATTGTTTCCACCCCATTTAGAGTCAGTGAAGCTAACCAACGAATATGAACTTCAACAATACTTGATACCAAAATGAGTGGTACCCTTGAGATAGCGGACAATTCATTTGACTACATTCTAGTGGATTTCTTTGGGGCCATGCATAAACTAAAAAACCACACTATAAACAAAGGAAATGCCGGGTCAACTATGATTAAGATAAATAATATTGTTGATAAAGTGTAGAATCGACTATAGGAGTGCGGAAAGTTTTAGTGAGCTTGACTCCAGACTGAAAAGAAGTAGCACAAGTCTTATAATCAACCATATTAAAACATGTCAAAATATCCATTACATATTTAGATTAAGAAATAAAAAAACCATCACATACTGGTAATACTTGAAGACACAAAAAATAGTGCAAAGTACCAAGATTTGTCATGCCATAGGAGTGAGCAAGTTGCTTCTTCAATCTAATAATGAGATCAATGTTATTTCTAGTAATGACAAGGTCATCAACATATATAGCAACAATCAAAGTGTCTCCATTGGTATGGAGTACATACAAGTTTTGATCAGATTCACAGCGTTTGAAACCAATTCAAAGAAAGAAGTTGTTGATCTTAGCATACCAATATCGGGGAGCCTACTTCAAACCATAAAGTGACTTCTTGAGTTGACAAACCAAGTTAGAATCTGTCACAAAACCAGGAGGTTTTTCCATGAAAATTTCTTTAGATATATCTCCATGAAGAAAAACACTCTTCACATCCATCTGGTGGATTTTCCATCCAAAACGAGCAGCAAGGGAAAGAATCAGGCTAATAGAGTTCATCTTTGCAACAGGGAAAAAGGTCTTAGTGTAGTTGATACCTTCTTTTTGAGAAAAACCCTTCACAAAAGCGCACTTTATGTTGCTTAATGAAACTTTCAAAGGAAAATTTGGTCATGTAGACCCATCAACATTGCACAACATTTTTTCCTTGTTTTCGGTGAACGAAGTCCCAAGTGTGATTCTTCAGCAAAGAATCAATTTATGTCTCCATATCATGTTCCCATTCAGGTCATCTTTGAGCATCCAAGTAGACAACAATATTAGAAGTTTCAAGTACATGAGTCATCAATGCAACATTGGCATGTTTCTTTTGACTTCGAGTTTGTCGTCCAGAGGAAATATCACCAACATCATGTTCAGCAGCTTCAATTGTCTTGGAAACCCATATGGGTAAACAAGAAAGGAGTGATTTTTTGTTCACTGTAGTAGGTTGATCAGAAGTTGAAACAATTTCATTCAACGGAGATGGAAGACCAGTCGAAACATATATCGACGAACAAATTGACTTAGAGGTCGACGGTCTAGCTGAAACAAGAACATAGTTCAATTGTCTAGTCGAAGGAATAAAAAATGGAACAAGAGAACCGAATTCGGAAACAACATCAAAGTGACCATCCTGCAACAATCCAGAGGAGACATGCAACAACTTAATTCCAAAAGACTTCTCATCAAACCATACATTTCATCTGATAATGATTTGTCATTTGACAGGATCAAACAGTCGATAGGATTTATACTTTTCAGAGTAGACCATCATGATGCAAGAATGACTCTTTGCATCCAACTTCTTTATGCAATCATTAGAAATATGAACCCAAGAAACACATCCAAACACATGAAGGTGGTCAACTGAAGGCTTCTTTCCACACCATCGTTCGACTAGAGTCATGAAAGGAACAACTTCAGTCAAGATGTGATTAAGTAGATAGTTTGCACAATATATAGCTTCTGCTCGAAAGTGAGGAGGCTAATATTTAGCGTGCAAAAGACATCTAGCCATTTCGACGAACATTCAATTTTTGCACTCTACGATGTCATTATGCTAAGGTGTGTGAGGAACCAACCACTACTAGTCTATACCATATCAAACTAAGTATTCTTCAAAAATTTGATTTACATACTCACCACCATTGTCGGATCTCGGGCATTTGATGGGTTGGCCACATTTCTTTTTAGCAAAGGCTCTAAATTCTTTTAACTTTTCAAAGACAAGATTCTTATTCTTCGGAAAATATACCCAAGAGAAACGAGAGAGGTCATCAATGAAAGTCAAAATATACCTTTCACCTACTAGAAAAGGTAGATTGATGCAACAGACATCACTATGAACCAGCTCTAGGAGGTTCTTTTCTCACCATGATTTTCCAGTGTCAAAGGGTTCTTGATGATGCTTGTCAATCACATAGACTTTACATACTCCTTCAGAGGGAAAAACTTTAGGTATACTAGCAACCATGTTTTGAGTTTCCATCGACTATATACTCCGAAATTTAGGTGTCTGAATCCTTCATGCAAAGTTCAACTTCGCTCATTAGTGTGAGCAACTAGAGCATTCAGTTCGATGTCGGGTTGAATCTTGTCACAAAATTTATACAGACTATCCTTCGAGTCGAGACACCCTCCACCAATAATAGACTAACCTTTCTTCAAATCTTGAACAAAGAATCGATCTGGACAAAACTCCACAATCCTACATGTCTATGTTAACAGGGAAATAGACAACAAATTTACATTGAGGTTTTTCACATGATATATTTCAACAAATCTCCCATGTTGCCAAGAAACATCACCATTACCAACAATATCGAGACAAAAATCATCAACAACATAAATCTTCCTCTCCTCAGCTTCATTCAAGGACGTTAACAAGGAAGCATCCTTAGCCATATATTGATTGCACCTAGAGTGGACTATCCATTCGTTCTATGTAGAATGAGACAGCAAGGCTTGAGAATTTCTAACTTGGAAGGTAAAATTATCAACGAATCTGTGAATAGCGAACACGTCTTCTTCAAGTCATTTAACCTTCTCCTCTAAATCATCTCTCTTATTGTAGAAGATATTATCCACATGTCTAGTCTTTCCATGGTATTAACATGTCTTCTTCTTTCGACTTTGATGCGGTGCATATGTTTTCCCTTTAGGTTTTTGGTCAAGGCATCTAGGTCTTTGTGTAGGGGTATCAAACCGTCCTCTTTCCCTGTGATTCAACTTTCCCTTCCCTTAAGAAAGTAGCCTCGATTTTTACCACCGAGGTTTCCTTCTTCAAGTAATTTGTGTTGATTAGTGATCAAAAGACCATAGAAAGCTTCAAAGGTGTAATTTGTACCATCTTCCTTGTGATATTTCCAGTTGGTGCAGAAATTTGAAACGAAAACATTGAATGGTGTTCTCAAATTCATCACTACCAGCTCGATGAGTTGTTCGTCTTTCTTCTGATAAATATTTCCACATTTTCCCAATTTCAACTAGATTTCTTTTATATGCGCCAGATATTCCTCTATTCTATAAAAGAAATCAGGATTGAGAGAGATCAACTCTTTCTACAATTGCATGATGTGGATTTCATCGACTCTATTGAACAACAACTTCAAATTATTCCAAAATTGATAAGGGAAGTTTATTCCACTGATGTGAAAATGAATCTCATGTGAGATATAGGTCGTGATGACCCCATAGCCTCATTCTTCGTCTATTTCCATAGTGCTTTACTCTTCAATAGGGTTTCCATGTCTGGTTCATGTTATCACTCCAAGAGTCACTCCCAGACTGCAAATGAGAGTAAGCTTGGTAACATAGAAATAAAAATGCCTGATTGGTTTTGTGGATTAAGAAGAAGAAAAAAAGGAAGGGGAAGGATAGTAAGTTGTTGTAAATCAATGATGGACCATTGGGCTATGGAGTCAAGAAAACACCCTACTCATTAAATGCAATCAATATGCTTATCAGATAAAGGTTTATTGAATAGAGGAAGAAAAATATAACACAAAGAAGAACATCCATAAGGTAGATATCCTCTCTGCATAAATGAATTCAAGGTACTTGAATATAAACAGTGACTAATAGGCAAAATACATCAGATCCTCAGATGCTCAAGAATCCATTAATCAAAGGCAATCATGATCCTCAAGGTGTACAATTCATTCAAGTAAGAAGAAAAATTGGGAAACAAAACAAGATATACAATATGATAACACATATATCATGAACCTTCAATAACAGAAATGTTTACAAAAACAAAATCCCCTCAGGGTTACAATGATCACGGGCAAAGTGCCTTCTACAGCTCTCTCATCTCTCTTGCTCATGAATCCAACACTCTCTAGTCCAAGAGATCTCTCCTTCCTTAAATAGAAAATAGCATCCAAATAACCTAAGGAGGTCTAATCTCATCTCCTCCATTGGATTCTAATCCTTGGAGATAGGTGGCAATAGTCAAAGAGACAAAAATCCAACAAACTGTTGATTTTCAGGAATTTGTTGGAAGTCATTAATAAATTGTTTCCACCTCATGCATGAGGCCTTTGCTGGAAATAAATATTAGGTGCAGGTGTCCCTTGACATCTAGCTGATCCTTGAGAAGTCATTCTAACCCTCCTTGACATGTGGCAACCTCCCAACAAGGCGAATATGAAAACCGTGACCGCTACAAGAAATTAGTACGCAGCGCCTACTTCTATATCCAATATATCTCAAACCAAAACACATTTTGAAAAAATGAGAGAGGTTTTTTCTATTTGGAATGTTATGAACAAAACCCTCCTCCATTTTTCAAAAATACCTTCTCAATTTTTCACAATCAAATTTTTAAGTTAATGACTCAAAACTGGTAAAATAACTCTGCACAATTCGTTTTATGCCAGAATATTATGTAGCGCCTGTAGGTAGCACCACTGTGTTGTGTTTGTGTGTCGGTTTAGGTAGCACTATAAAAAACACAGCGCCTTCAATATTGAACATGTGCAGAGTAATTAATTTCCTTTCATGATATCAAACCCCCTTTACTTAGATGCATTGGCAGTGCAAAGAGGTAGTGTATTTTACCACTGAGGGAACTGGTATTTAGAAAAAATCCAAAATTTTGATTGTTAGGCCTCTTCTAGATGAGAATTCTTGTGCTAAAATAGGCTCCATGGGGGATGACATGCTCCCTGTGAGCTGCCAAGAACTTGTAGACCCGTGCCTTATCCATCCTTAACTCTGTCCCAGAAAACCTTTGTACTTGAAAGAACCTATGTTCCTTATTTGAAATTGATATGACTGTATGTTGAAAACTGATAAAAAGGAAATGCTCAAAAATGAGCTTATTTCTTCCTACTTCTACTCTAATCAAGTGTGTTGCTTCAGATTAGGTAAAAGCATGCTTCCAATGAAGCCATACAAGCATCTGACTGATTGGTAAGCATCTTGATCCGAAAATGATCAATGTAGGAAACCAAAGAATACATAAAAGCATTTCAAAAGAGCAGGACAGCCATCCTTCAATTGAAAAAAGTGCTCTGACATCCAAGCTGCTCAGAGACTCAAGATAATTAGAAAATGAATCTATAAGACTAAAAACAAATACCTCTTGTTGTTGTTTCATTTGAAGATCTGAAAGTCTTTTCATATCATCTTGTTGATCATGGCTGCCACCTTCGGATGCTTGCAAATTTGAATAGGACTGTATGTTAGCTTCACTGTTGATGATAGATTGTTTGGTGTCTTCTGTAAATCCAAGTTCCAACACAATACATGCGGGCTCACTGATTTGAGAAGGTGACTGTTGAATGTCTGCTGCGAGAGTTTCCGGATGGTTGATTTCTATACACAGTTGTTCTTCATCAACATCTGATTCATAGCTGTCATAAACTGGCGGGCTGCTCTTCACATCGACAAAAGAGATATTCTCTCCTTCATCAAAATATTCATCAAAAATAGGTGAATCAAGCACGCCCTTTTCTTGCATAAAAAGATAATCAATCTCCTGATCTTCTTCTTCAATATCAGGTACTAACAAAGGATGGGAAAACTATTGCAAGAAAGGAGAAAGATCATTTTCTACAATAGTTTCTTCTTGTAAAACAACGAGATCGGATGCATAAGCTACAGGATTTAATGGATATAAATCCATGCAATAATTAGTACAACCATCAATCATGCCATGAAAGTCCTCTTCTCGGGAATTAGAAGGAGACAAATTTTCATGCACATCTTCATTAGAAAACTAAGTTTCATCTTCACTTTCACTTTCAATCGGATCATTACTAAGATAATCACATGAAGAAGACTCTACTTCCTGCTGAATATAAAGTTTGTATTTTTCACAACACCCTTCAAGAAGTTTGTCAGAAGAGTAGTACCTACTGAAATGCTTATTGAAAGTTGCATGAAATTCCTGCAGCGAAGATATGTTGGCAACAAGGAGTGAATGATACCACCACCTTCGAGCATCACCATGTAATGAGTATAAGAAAACCTTCATGAGAGCATCTTCATGATAGGCATTTAGTCGATCTATGCACTGATGAAAATCTATGAGATGTTGGGAAAGGTTTGTTGGACACACCTACCACACTTAGAGGGGGGGTGAATGAGTGTGGGGATCTTTTTCCCAAAACTTCCCTCTTGCACAAAAACTCATCAATTAGCATTCAACATTTATTCATTATCCATTGTTGTCATTTATAACCAGTTAGATGTGAGAACATATCAGCAATATATCATCAACAAGTCATCACCACAATGAACAGAAAGAACACAAGATGTATGTACAATTTTCCTTTTATTACGGACTACAATCCTTGGGGTTTNTGTACCATAAACAAGAGCATCAACCATGCACCAACCTGTGCCAAACAACCTGTAATCAACCTGTACTATAAACAAGTGCATCCAACCATGTACCAAGTATATACCAATCATGTGTCAACCACTCATCAAAAATTAATCCTCAATATGTACCAACATCATCAACTATACACCTCATTTATGTGCCAACTCATCAACTGCTTGTCTCAACCATTACTAGTTTTGGATTAGTCAACAACCCTAACTTGAAATAATCATAACTTTGTACCTATACTGAATAAAGATATGAAACTGATATACAATGTTCTTCAGTGTTTTTTATGCAATTCCTCCAAGTGGCACTACTTGGAACCTCTCAGAAAAAGAGTTATAGCAAAAATGGCATACCTTGCTGAAATCTGGCTTATTCTAGAGAGTGACCTTGTAGAGCATGCCCCACACAAAATATTTGATGAATAGATTTGCAACTATTAAAAATAATACTAAAGACTGTAATATAACCAACACAATTGGTCTCACTAAATTTTAATTTGTTATGAAGAAGTTATGATGTTTTTACTCGAAACACCTGATTTTGACTAGTTTCGGGACTAGCCACAAACCCTATTTTCCACGGAGTGTAACTCCAAAACTACAACGACCCACAAGCTGAATTTTTAACCACAGATACTTGGCTATGTTTTCTCACTTTCATAGCAATTTCAGGATTTGAATCATTATATAAAAAAAAGTTATAGTGAAAACGGTGAGATGACCTGTAAATAACATACCTTAGAAAGCACCATCAAAAGAATTTATCCTTCCTTGCATTTTGGCCTTCTTATCTTCACTTTCCTCAGCATTTCGGCTTAGATATCCTTGGTTACCTCAGTCACCTATAGATATTCAATATCCTCAAGTGTTCCACACCAAAAATTCTCCAGAATCTCTCCATCAATACTCCAAAATATATTCCCACAAGAAGCTCTCCATTGATCCA
>JASDQU010302039.1:0-14030 GCA_032191745.1 Picea mariana
AGGAGACGATGATCTCATTGACGATATCGATAACTATAGTAGAAAAAATGACGTTGATGATGATGTTGATAGGAATGTGTCTTTCACCAATATCAATTATGAACTAGATCCTGATACAGATGTAGAACTGGATGAAGAAGAAGATGACTGATATTTAATTCATGTTGAAAAGAAGAGGTATGTGTTTATATATTTTATATGATCTTTATATGTTTTTATATTTTATAATATATTATATGATACATGTTCTTTATAATTTCAAATTAGGTAATATGGGGAAATTGAGAGTGATGTGAGGGGGGGGAGGGGGAATCATTAGAGCTTCCACCTTCACGTGGTTGCCCCTGTTTAGTAGAGAATGAACTATTCTCGAAACCAAGAGGACCTCTACGGCACTGCACCTAATCATACCAACGATGTTATAGTTATGTCCATCATCAGTTCATCATTATCATTCTCAAAATTATCATTCTCCAAATATCTTATACAAATTTTACAAGGAAATTGTAGTAGGAAATTCATCTATGGAATTGTTATATATAGGTCCAACATATTGATCCCCTATAATGTGGAAATTATCCCTCAAGTAGGTTTCATGACTTCATGTTTGGGTTGTATATCAATGTTTTTGTTTATATCCCACATTGTGGATGGCTAAAAATTATTGCTTGAGTGCTCATTGATCATAAAAGGCATGACCAAATCCTTTAAGATATTCTCCCAATAAGTTATCATGGGATGCCAATATTTTTCCCCTCCCTTATCAATCGAGGCTTTATATTACATGATTGGTTTGTCGTCAAGACGTTGGAATTTGAAGTAGTGGCATCCTTTGATACCAATTATCATGTGGTTATTTCCCAATAAGTGTGGATCCATAAAGCTTTTGTAAGTCAAAAAATTCATGAATTAGATATGAGATGAAGAAATTGTGATCTTCACATCTATAATTTTTCACCATCTGTAGCAGTAAAAATATGTCTTTTTTCTTAATTTAAGGTGATATCCTCCTATAAGTTCCATTTATGTCTTCATGTGTGTATCCCATCAAGAGGAAACCATATTCATCAATGTAAAACACTCTTCTTGCTATTAGAAGGGATGGAAATGCAAACACGTAGTGATTTTGTTACGACATGTACACTTATTTATTTGCATCAATAATACTAGTGGATATTGTATGTTTTTAGAAATACAAGTACTGACTCACTATATATCATATAATTGATTTTTGCTGTGGGGAATATTGTGGAAACGTTGATCAACCCTTCTCAATATATTTACTCCTTTTTTTCTTCTACCTCTAATATGTTGACATGCCATAACTCTTATAAGATCTAGATAAGGATTATGAAAAATGATTTGTTATTTTAATTTAACCTAATTTAGACCTATTGATACCTAATTCTAATCGTCACATACCCCTATATACTAGGAAATATATTGTTTTCATGTTTTTAGAATTTTAAACCCCCCAATATGAACTCACATAGTATAGTATTGCCTAACTAGTGAAACCCCGTAAGAGGTTTACGTTTGGGGCATTATTTGAAAGTTGGATGGACATTCTATAGATAATTGTTCCATTCTATTCCACTCTCCATTTGTAAAATGGTATATCTTTAGGGGAAGAATAAGTAAGGGCCAACTGCCCATTTTGCATTCATATTTTTAATTCATCCTTGTCATTGTTTAACCTAGTTTAGAAGGGTCAAAGGGTCAGTTGATCCTACATCATACAATTTTTTCAGTGAATCCTTTTTGAAAGTCATGGAAGAGGTTTTCACTAGGGGAATAATGTGGAAAGTTTGATCAACCCTTCTATAGATAATTGTTCCCTTCTAGTTAACTGTCCATTTCCTAGATTGGTATTTCTTTAGGGGAGGAATAAAAAAGGGTTAGGAACTCCTTTTGCATTCATATTTTTAATTAATCCTTATTGTTATTTGAGCTAGTCTGGAAGAATAGGTCAACCATGCCTTATATAAATTTTCAACGAATCATTTTAAATTTAATAGAAGAGCTATTTGTTGGGGGAATAATGTGGAAGGGTAGAAAAACCATTTTATAGAGAATTGTTCCATTTCAATCAACTCTTAGTATCCTAGAATAGTACCTCTTTAGGTGAAGAATAAGGAAGGAATGATAGCCACTTATGCATTTAAATTTTTAATTAATCAATTTTGTTATATCTCCTAATCTAGAAGAGTCGACTAACACTTCCTTGTATAACTTCTAGGTGAAGCCTTTTCAAACTCAAACAAGAGATTTGCATTGGGAGCATAATGCGGAAGGTTCAGTTGACCCTAGCTTGTATATATAATTGTTTCATTCTAGTCAAATATCCATCTCGTAGAATGACATTTCTTTAGGGGAATAATAAAAAAGGGTTGATTGCCCCTTTTGCATTCGATCATTTTAATTATTTTTCCAATTAATATTTTTTGTTATTTTTTCTACTATGTAAGGGTTGATTGACCCTTCCTTGTATAATTTTTCAATGAAGCCTTCCAAACTCATAAAAGAGGCTTTAACCAGGGCATAATGTGGAAGTGTCACCTTATACCTTGTACTACATTGTACCTCTCAAGTATCCAAACAATCAACCATTTGTATCCATGAGGGTTGCTCCTTGAGAATTGTTAGGAAGGAGTCATCTAAGAAATTTTCACTAACCAATTTCCCTATCTTTGGTTCCAAGAGGTGAGTCCCATGAAGTAGTTGATGTTTGAATTTACAACAAAGTAGATAGAAAAGGCCCTCTATAGCCAAAATATATAGGGATGACACCAGAGAGAATCCCTATCTAATTTACTGAAATAGTCCCATTTGTTCATATTTTCTTTTATTAATGAAGAAACAAGCCACTGAATTAGTAAAGCAGGTTTCCACACCCATTTTGAATTTGAGACTAATTCCTATGACTTTGAGGTTCATTTTGATAAAGAGCAATTTCCTTAACCAATTAGGGATATTAAAATCCTTTCCGTAGGATATGGTCAAGACCTATTGAGCAACAAGCACACTCTTCGGAGTGGATAATTCCAAGGTTGGGACCAAAGGTTTGATTGAGACTCCTAGAGCTTTAAATAATGAATATTTCATGACCATTTCATTTCATATTGAAGGAAAGGTAACATGTTTCATGCATCTATGAAGAGGTATCTTTTTTGTTTTTTTGTATTTTAGGTTTTGTATTAGATCTTGGTAAAACAAAACATATGTCTGAGAGTTATCTAATTGTCTGGCATTAGTGCCCAGTTGGGAAAAAACTTATGTGAGGTGTCCAAATTCAAAAGAGGGGTATCGGTGCCCATCTGGGAAACCACCATTGCCTAATGTCTAGTTTGTAAGATAAAAATTGGTCTTTGTGGCCACTCAGGGCTAGGTGTCAAATGCAAGAAGGCATACATTCTACTTTGCCATGCAGGGCCGAAAAAAGAAAAAAATACTAAGGAACAGATAAAACATGGGGAAGTATTAGTGACCTAGGCCAAGACACGGTCCGGCGTAGACTTGTGCTACCTATGCTTTCCCTTTTTCTCGATCGTCCATGGCCCTTCTCTAGTCTTGCAGAAATGCCATCACGTTATCCACCTGTTGGCAACCATTTCACATTTTTATCCTATCCTTATAAGCTGCATACACAAGTGTTTTGGAACCCTTGATACTCATCGCAATCTTTTGAATAAAACAACACTATTATCTTGCGCATTTGCACATATGCCTTTTGTTCTCGTTTTCATGACTGCAAGCGTGAAAACCTTGAGTTCGAAGTCATGTCGATGGCATTAAAATCGTCACTAGATTATTATGGTTACTCTTGTCTATGTGTTCATTGAACTTCTAATTCAATAATGGTCACATAGTTGGCAAGACACCAAATCTTTACTCACTTTGCATTTTTTTAATATGACTTCATTTTATAAGTTTGCGATGCAATGGTATTCTAGTGATTGTGATTGAGTCCTTGATACAATGGTGGTTTGATGTTCTATTGTCTTTGGTCAAATTATTTGGTGCAATGGTTTCAGAACAAAGAAATAACATTGTGATCAGACCCTTAGTGCAATGGTTTCATAAAAAGCATAAGTTTTATGGTCAAATCTTTGGTGCTAAATTCGAAATATGTTTTTAAATCATGCAAACACTATTGTTGTGCAAATTTTCGGGTCGACTTATCATAGTTTTCAATAGTTGTTTGATTCGCATTGCTTTTAACACACACCACTAGTGATTCAAATCACCATAGCACCGTAAATTGTACACTCTGATATGAATGTTTTGCATGGGATTGTTTCGCTCCACCACCCTTGCACACTTAGGCATTAATGTCTGCCTTGTATCTCGGGTTACCTCTGTTGTTTTCGGGGAAGCCTGTGAGCTTGTGGTCCTACGTATACCATGTCCAAACCCCTGTCCATCTACCCTGCTCACTGTGTGCTCTCTCCTATGGCACCTGTGGTGCGCATAGAACCTAATGGCATCCAAACGTTCCTGCTATTTGACAATGCTCGTAAAGACATGGAGAATAGTGGCTGGCTAGTTTTTATCCAAAATTTTGAGGGTTTCAACCTTACGGTCGCCCAAAAGCTCTCCCTCATGTTTGAAGGATGCAGGGCTAAGGTTGGGGATATCCAACTTGAGCTAAATGAGGAATTCCTCAGCTCAGTGACAGGCTTACGAGCTAAAGGGTAGAGGTGGTTTAAGAATTCAAAAGTGGATGAGGTGCCATGGATGCTCCTATTCACATCGAGGAAGATTGTTAGTTGTGATAGAGGTATGCCTGTCACTGCCCTTAAGACCAGGTGGCATGATCTATTAGCAATTGTTAAGAAATTATTGACTTGCGAAGGTCGTTATGGTTTGGTGTTTCTTTATCATCTCAGGTTGCTTATGAATTTAATAGAATACCCTCTGAATATGCCTCACTACCTCCTACGCAGCCTGTATACAATGTCCAAATGATTTAAGCGTCAGAAGGCTGATAACAACCTTTTCCATCACTGCTTGATCAAAATCATTATTGTCCATCATTTGAAGCTTAATGGTGACTGTTGGCAAGCCTTCCTATCAAGGAATGGCTTTGCCACTCCCGAGTGTGGCCAAGTGGACAAGGTTTTGGTCACTGAAACCCTGGTTGGGCCTGTCGTGCCACCTCCTGCTCTTCTACCCACTATCAAACCCTCGAACTGCCCCAACATTTACCTACCCGATACCATGGCCAACCTGTGTGCTAAAGACAATACTAAGACCCTCAAGAGGCCTGTAAGGAAGAAAGGAAAAGGTGATACTGGTGTCAATAGTAAGGTAAAGAAAAATGCACGATGGATATCTAGATGCGCTCGGAACAAGCCCAAACAAAACATTGACCAGAAGCCTATTTTTTTGAGCGAGGACTTGGATTCTGAGATTGAACGTTTCTTGACTGAGGAATACCCTTACTCTCATGGCCTCTGTTATGTGGAACACTATGACTATGTTTCCAACCTACCACCATGCCTCAAGGATGACCCTAACTTCCTGAGATTTAAATTTAACAGTGGAACCCCTAGTAACTTGAAAGAACCCTCACCTGTAATGCCAAGGCCCGATCAACCACCGTGTACTCAATGCAATTCTTGGCTTGAACGTTACTACATGGATGTTCCCCTGTTGCAATCTAAAATTAAATCATTGGAGGAACGGGTTACTATGTTGTCTAAGGAAAACGACAGGCTACAAGCCAATGAGAAGAAGCAAAAGACTATGGGTTCAATTGTCTTCAGAAATGTTGAGGCAGCTACTTCCTTTGTCAACTCAAAGTTATCCTGACCGAATCATTTTTCTTCAGCCCAGGTATGTATTTAAACATCTTTTTTTTGAATGATTTGGTTAGCCGATTGTGTTTGCTCCAAATTAGTTCTGTTTGTTTGAATAGATTCAAAACGATTCTGTTATTTTCGAACTACCAAGAATGATTTTGTTTTGAATCATGTACAAAAGATTTTTTTGCTAAAATCGAATATAGCTATTTTTTGATTAATAGGATTTTATTTCTCTTGAATTAGCATAACGATTGTGTCGGCCCTGAGTTAGTTTGATTCATTTCTATTTGGTTTGATTCAGAAATGATGTTGCATGCCTTGAATTAGCATAGTCGTTTGTGTATGCGTTGGATTACTATCGAAGATTGGTTTGATATAGTTCTGTTAGTTTTGAATTAAAAAAATGATTATGTTAGTTTTGTTTTGATTCAACAATGATTTTGTTCAGTTCTAAATTGATATAAACTATTGCGTTTGTGTTAAGTGAGTACGAAAGATTTGTTTGATCGATTATAGTCTGTTTTGATTGAAATTGTTCAAAAAATGATTTCGTTGGTTTTGAATTGTCAAAATGATTCTGTTTGTTTCAAATTGGTAATAAAAAGGTTGGTTGACAGATCGCATATATCCCTATTACCATTCGGTTAATTGAACACAATTTCGTTTGTTTCAAATTGGCATAAAAGATTTGGTTACTTATAGCATGAATGATTTGCTTTGCTTTAAATTAGTAATTAAGGATTTGTTTAATAGGTTGAATGTATTTTTGTTTATCATTTGGATTGATTTAAAACGATTTTGTTTGTAAATATGACCAGCTACAGAATCGTGAGATTCTTTAGCTAGTCATAAAATTTAGATTTTTGTTAATTTTACAAATAAAACATTATCTAAACTTTTTTATTCTTGTCCACCTACAGGTACATACGAATTTCAATGGGAAATTGGACATGATGTGGCAGTTTGGAACATGTTTTTGTTATATAGTTTTGCTATTAGTTGTTAGCCTTAGGCAGAAATAGAGATTTGGGAGATTGTTCCCAGAATTTTTGCAAACTGTTTTTGATAATTCCCACAGGAATGTTTTACCCTGTGGCCTTTATATACTTGTTATTTTTTGTAAACAACCCATCATTGTTGGGAGAACAAAGACTATGGATTTATGATGATACACACTCAAATGGAAGTGGATCTTTTGTAACAGCTTTAGCTTTCAATTTATCATACTTTCGTTCAAGTTTTGTGCATTTTAATTTGTGATCAAGTTATTGACTACTTTAGATATCAAGACTTGTTGTAGGTTGATGCGTTATGACATAAATTTTGTCCATATCTGATGTATCTCATTGTTTGTACAACAATTACTCTATTTAAATTTAATTAACAAAAGGTTTATCTTCTTAATTAAATGAACAATTATATGCAAATATTCACCCTGGGATTTATCTAAATGTGATGATCTGTAAATTTTAAGATTGTTGTTGTTTTATGTCTTGTTTGTTCTGTCATTCATATTCAAAGAGCACTGTTGCTTTCTGTTTACAAGAATCTTGTGGAAAATCTGGTGCGGGTTTCCTCCCATCAAACAGCTAAATCAACTATTGTGCACAGGACAAATAGGAAGCGTTACTTCAGGTTAGTTTGTTATTTGTTATTTAATAGTTAATAAATTTGAGAATTATCAGTAGTTTAGATAGATATACAGTTTAGATTTACAGTTAGGATTATTATTTTAATTGCTCAACTTAGTTAGTTTTTCAATTTTTGTTCATTTCTCATAAAAATTATAAAAATAAAAAATAATAGTTTCACTGTCATAGGACAGTTCACAAATGATTTTTGCAGGTTTTTAATTTAAAATCTGTATTCTGTAAATAATGTACATATACAATTGAGATTTAATTGTATTAATAGATGAACATTTAATAAGTAGAATTATTGTTTTATAGTATTAGTTAGTAAACTGTATATATAGTTTTAGATTGGTACATAATTCGCTGTAGCTGCTTTTTTCACTTAGATTAGTTTCTTTAGTTTAGTTTTTCTTTGATTTTTATAGGACTTAGATCGGTCAACAAAGCCGCTAAACCCGTCAAAGTGGATCATCCCAAACGGCTTGGGTTATTTAGACAACCCCGGACCGGATCCACCCCCCAAGTTGACAGACAGTCAATTTCGCCTGTCAACAAATGGCACTAGAAGGAGGGCCTGAAAATTATTAATGGCATGAGGCAGTCGTAAGACTCCTCCACCACCCAACCGCTCACCTATAGTGACAACAAGTCATTCAAACGACAACATCGTCCCTCAAACAACAACCACATCAAACGAGGATCTACTGATCACAGTCGAACCAGTAACCCCAAATCCTACAGGTGGTGATGTACAGAAGATTTTCCACCAATCTCTCTTAATAACACATAATGCCTTAGCCCATTTAAGACAACCTAATCGGCCTTCAGACCAGCCTTTATATTTCTCTGATATCAGAGAACAACTTGGAGGCACTAACCTCATTTTGAACCCTATAGATCCAATCCTCACTCTTGCTGCAAGAGGATCTGGAATACCACCCTCACCACCTCCATCACCTCCTTATTCTTCTAGAGAAGACTCTTCTGATGAAGGTAGTTCCTCTCCTCATCCTTCCAGACCGCCTACACTAATGGCCAACCAGAACAATCCTGCCAGACCCTGGCTCAACCATGATGTAGTAGCCATACCCGGGCCTCAGCATCCCTTACCCAAACATTCAGAAAAGTGGCTTCCCAAGTTTGACCTTGACTCTAAACAAATCCCCGAAGATCGCATTAAATTTTTTATGTTAGCCATTAGATTCTGTAATGTCGAGCATGAATATGTAGTCTGTAGGTTGTTCCCCTACACTTTCAAGGGCAATGCCTCTACCTGGTACTTTTCCCAGCAACCCCATACCATCGTGTCTTGGGAGAAGTTCGAATCCTGCTTTCTTGAAAAGTTCAGAGACGATAAGTCCCCAGAAGTTTTAGTCATGGAGCTTTCTAGTTTAAGAATGAGCCCCAAAGAGAAAATCAAAGACTTTAACCAAAGATTCTTAACACTTAAGAACTGAATCGCTACGGATTCGATGCCTGCTGAGAATCTTATCATAGCATACTATAATAAATCCTTGCATCAAAGCGTAGCCATTTGGGTAAAATGATCTAAGAAATTCACATTGTTAGAGGCCTTCGAAGAGGCTAGCCAGATTGAAAAAGACATCCTTAGTTTAAAAGACACTACTAGCAACGAAATAGAGACTAGTTCATCTTCCAAAAAGAAGATCGAAATCCTCCCTAGACCTGCTCAAAATAAAACACAACCTGAAAGATTGGATTTAGAAAATCTAACTAAAGTCGTTCAAAAACTATCAAATCAATTTATAGATTTGAAAAGGATGTCTAAAGAAGCTTCTTCGAGCAAAGGCCCTTACAAACCCTCGTTCAGGAAGCCTTTTCCCACCAACCGGCCTAATCCAAATACCAAGGGCCTAGATCTAGAAAGTCTGCAATTCGCCCTTCAAACAATTCTAGAAGCCCAGGATAACTTGATGCCTCCTAAGATTCCTGAGGAAGTAGTTGAACAAGAGACAGTTGAAGAAGAAGAATCTTCTCTGAACATCTTTGGACACTTCTCGGATAGCATTTTTCAAGCTAATTTCGAGACAGTTCATCCCTACAACACTAGGAGTAAGACAACAAACAAACCTTCTTCTGAAAACACTATGACTTTGCCCCCAAAACAATCTAAACCAGTTGAGACTAAACATAGTCATGTAAACCCCAACTTAGATTATGATTTAGTTGAAGACCTAAAAAAGTTAAGAGCTAACATTTTTGTTTATGAATTATTAAAATTTTTCATTTTTGCTAAAAAAAATGTTACAGAATATCGCAGAGAATAGCAAAAATGGTAATTCAAACAGTAACAAGGTTGTTCAGAACAAAGTTCCTCAGAAGAATTCTGCTAAGAATAATATTGATCCTCACGAGAAAGGAAGTCTTCCTGTAAATAATGTAACAAATGTAGATAAATTAGCTTTAGAGACTGGGAGTAAAAAGCCACAAGCTTCCACCCTTAGTACTCGCAGAAATGTACCTTCATTTTTGTTAACTTTCAAAATCTTCAATAGAAACGTGCACAATTGTATGGTAGATTGAGGAGCGTTATCCAATGTAATGCCATGGTCTGTATGTTAGAAGATTAATGTTGAAGTTGAACCATCCACCTTAAAAATCATCCAACTTGATCGAACTAGTGTTAAAGTTATAGGAGAATTAAGGAATGTACTTATAAGATTATCGTCTAACCCCAAAGTTCATCAAGTAATTGATATTATTGTTTTGGATATTCCAGAAGTTTATGGTTTGTTTTTAAGTAGGGACTGGTCAGAGAAGCTACACGGCTACTTCGCTACAGATTGGTCTCACCTGTGGTTGCCCGAGAACAGCAAGCCCAACAAGATCAAGGTAAATCGTGAACACTACCTAAAGCTCACAGTCATGGATTTAAATGATCCCAATGAGCCATTTACACCTTCTGCCGATTCACATGAAATACAAGGGATGGATTCTTTTTTCGGCAATTTCATGGCCGAGACTTCAACTATCATCAACCCAGAGTAGCAGTCCGAGATTGTAGCATATGTGCAACCAACATCTTCTACACAATGGTCTCATGCACCCGATAAAAATCAAATTTGGTCTCTTTACTTTGATGGGTCAAAGTCCAAAGAAGGAGTAGGTGCGAGCTTTTTTATTATTGATCCCACAGGTAACAAAACCCTAATTGCATGTAGGCTAGAATTTGAATGTACTAATAACACAACAAAATATGAGGCTTTATTACAGGGTCTTAGAAAATCATTAAATATGAACATTCAAAATTTGACTGTCTTTGGCGATTCCAAAATCGTGGTTAGACAGGTAAGAGATTCTATCCAGTGTCTGTCTTCGCATCTTAAAAGCTACCAATCCGAGGTATGGAATTTAATGAATAAGTTTTCTTCTTTCAATATAAATTCTATTCCTAGATTGAATAATTTTGAAGCTGATCTATTAACTAACGTAGCTTCCAAACTTTTTCCTGTAGAAGGCTTGTCCCCTAATGCATTCTCCATTGAACTATTGTTCAGGCCATCTATTCCCGACAACATCACGAATTGGAGAGTCTTCGATGACGATCAATAGATTATTAGCTTCCTACATATGGAAGAAACTTTCCAAGGCACGGTGATCGACGAATGCATTCATGACGACAATTTGCGCGATTTCACGGTAATACCAGATCCGAGATCTCCTGAATCTTCATTCGACATGCTAAATTCGATCCCTAAATCTGTAGTTAGATTAGAAAAATTTTACGATCTTCAAGATAAATTCAAAAAATCAATCAACTGTAAAACCAATAGTTCCTCGTTATCGTATGAAAAAGTAAACTTGGGGACTGATGACAATCCATAGTGCATTAATTTAGGGGTGGGGTGTTCTGAACAAGAGAAATCCACATTTATTAAATTGTTTAAATAATTCAAAGATGTTTTTGCGTGGACGTATGATGACCTTAAAAATTTTGACCCTAACATCATACAACACATCATTCCTATGAAACCCCAAACCTTGCCGTTTCAACAAAAGTTAAGAAAAATGCACCCTAAACTTGAACCGACCGTCAAAAAAGAATTAAATAAACTCCTGAATGTTAAGATAATTTTCCCAGCTAGGCACACGCAATGGGTTTCTAACCTTGTCCCTCTCTAGAAGAAAAGTGGGGAAATCCGACTATGCATCGATTTTCGAAATCTTAATCGAGCATCTGATAAAGACAACTACCCTGTCCCATCCATGGAACAGATCCTTCAACGGGTATCTGGTTCTGAGAAACTATCCTTATTGGATGGTTTTTCAGAGTACAACCAAGTCCTGATGTCTCCTCCAGACCAACTTAAAACTACCTTCTACACTCCATGGGGCACATACGCTTATAAGAAAATGCCCTTTGGATTGTTTAATGCCCGTGCCATTTTCCAGAGAGCGATGGACATCGCTTTCTGAGGCTTAATCAATCAATCCATCATATTTTACTTAGATGATGTTATTGTATTTTCCAAAAACAAAACTGATCATCTAGCTCATTTAAGAGTTGTTCTACAATGATGTCGTAAATATGGCATTTCCTTGAATCCTAAAAAATTTATCTTCGCAGTAGAACAAGGTAAACTCTTAGGATTTATTATGTCAAGCAAAGGGATGATTATCGACCCTGAAAGGACTCAAGTCATCTCGAAACTTCCCCCTCCCTCATCCAAAAATTCTATGCATTCTTTCTTAGGCCAGATAAACTTTGTCAGGAGATTCGTACCCAGTTTCTCCGAAATGGTGAGACCTTTACATAATTTAATTAAGAAAGACGCACAATATCATTGGGGACCCTTAGAAAACCAAGATTTTAATTCAATAAAAAAGGCCATAATAGATGCTTCTTCTCTCATGAGCCCTGACTTTTCACAAGACTTCATGCTCTACACTTTTACTTCTGACCGCTCCTACGCTGTCATCCTAACTCAAAAGAATGCTAAAAATAATGAAGTACACATTGCCTTTATGAGCTCTACTTTCAAAGGTGTGGAACTTAATTACCCAGCGGTAGATCAACAATCCTACACTATTTTCAAATCAATCAAGCACTTTCGATCTTATCTTTTGAAATCCAAGACCAAAATTATCGTCCCTTACCCAGCCATCAAGAATCTGTTAGTGCAGAAAGAATTAGGTGAAAAGAGGACGAACTGGGTCACTTCCTTATAGGAGTATGACATAGAAATCACCCCATTTCAAATAGTGAGAGGCCAATGGCTATGCAAGTTAGTCGCTGAATCAACAGTAGGACAACAAGAAGAAAACGATATGTAAAACTCAGGACAACACAATCAAAATTTAATCTGTTGTGCACAAAACTCTGTGAGTCCCTGGTATGATGATATAAAATTCTGTCTTGAACATGGGTCAGCCCCCCATCACCTAGATCCCACTAAAATAAGAGCGTTAAGATTAAAATATTCCTCCTTTCAGTTGATTAATGGTATTTTGTTTCGTCAAAATTTTGATGGAGTACTAATGCGTTGTCTTGAGAAAGATGAAGCAGAAAAGGTCTTACTAGAATTGCACGTAGGAGAAGCTGGTGGGTATTTTGGTGGTGACAACACTACCGATAAAGTTTTGAGAGCCGGTTATTACTGGCCCACACTTTTTAGAGACACCCACGCCTTGTGTCGCAAGTGTATTATTTGTCAAAAATCATCCGAGTGAATACAGAAACCAACGTTTCCTTTGCAGCCTGTTTCAATAGACTCCCCTTTTTAGCAGTGGGGTCTTGATATTATAGGTCCAATTAATCTGCCATCCTCACAGCAGCATAAGTTTATCATAACAGAGAAATATTACTTCACTAGGTGGTATGAAGCTACCATATTAAGAACTGTGAATACCAGTCAGGTAATTGCCTTTTTAAATTCAAATATTATTACTCGTTTTGGTATCCCTGACTGTTTAGTATTCGATAACGCTTCTTATTTTTCATCTCTTGAGATGAGTCAGTTTTCTCTAGAAAAAGGAATTAAATTGAAGTATCTTGCCAGCTATTACCCTCAGGGCAATGGATTGGCAGAATCAACAACTAAGAATCTGATTAAAATCATCAAGAGAATGGTATCTGAAAATCACAAAATCTGGCATAACGCACTGTTAAACACAATCTGGGCTGATAGGGTAACACCAAAAACTGTTGTATGTAACTCCCCGTTCTTTCTCGTCTATGGCAGAGAAGCAATTCTGCCACCACATATTCTTCTTCCCTCACTACATTTATAACAGAAAATACAAGAAGAAGAATGTCCCCCATTGGAGAATTGAATTAACTCTTTAATGAAACTAGAAGAGGTAAGATCCCAAGATAAACGTAAGTTAGATTAGCATCAACTAGTGGTCAAAAGCTGGTTTGATGCCAACTCTGCCTCTGATAGGAACTTTGAAGTAGGTGACCTTGTCTTGAAATGGGACAAACCGCATGAGGGAAAGGGAGAGCACATGAAGTTTTAGAACTTATGGCTTGGACCGTTTTTAATTGCTGAGAAATTGGGTCACAGCTCTTTTCGATTAAAGAATCTAGAGGGACAGCCAAACACCTATTCGGTGAATGGCCAAGCTC